>PVIY010033558.1:0-27916 GCA_004026745.1 Myrmecophaga tridactyla
GGGTACTGGGGATGGGGGGCGTGGGACGGGGAAATGGAGCTTCCTCCTGATTGACACGCGTAGCGTTCCACATTTTGCCACGTGTTTTCCGGTATGCTGCTTGTAATCATTCCAGGATTCCACTCTTGATCCTGTGCCTAGAGAAAGCAGAAGACTGGAGTTCTTCGTGTGCCAGGAATATGACTTTGAGGGTTATTCACTCTTAAGCCACCGCTGCTTTATCTGCATAAGTAATACATTAAAAGCGTTACCCTAAAGACTAAGGGGAGATATTGTGATCTGAAACTGCTTTTTAAATTATAAAAGAACAATGATAAATGTTTTTAATGTCAGTGACATGAGCAGAAGCCCAACATACAGGATAGATACAAACAACCAAGGCCACAGGAAAAGGTGGAAAGTAAAAAAGGCCTCTGTTCTAGTTTGCTAGCTGCCGGAATGCAATATACCAGAAATGGAATGGCTTTTAAAAGGGGGAATTTAATGAGTTGCTAGTTTACAGTTCCAAGGTCGAGAAAATGTCCCAATTACAACAAGTCTATAGAAATGTCCAATCAAAGGCATCTGGAGAAAGACACCTCGCCTCAAGAAGGCCAACGATGTTCAACGTTTCTTTCTCAGCTGGAAGGGCACATGGCGAACATGGCGGCATCTGCTGGCTTTCTTGTGGCTCTACCAAAAGGGACTCTCTCCAAAACGTTTCCTCTTTTAAAGGATTCCAGCAAGCAACTCCACCTTCAGTGGGTGGAGACACACCTTCATGGAAATCATCTAATCAAAAGTTACCACCCACAATTGCGGTGGGTCACATCTTCATGGAAACAATCAAAATGCTCCCACCCAGCAATACTGAATGAGGATCAAAAGGCATGGCTTTTCTGGGATCCACCACAGATTCAGACCAGCACAGCCTCTGTACTACAAGCCTGTCACTTGGAAGCACTCACAAGGTCTCAATCAACTAATGGATCTTACACAAATGCAATATTGGTTCATTCTTACTAAAATTCCACGCATCTGCAACAGAGAAATTAATTGGCAATTTGGATATTCTATTATTTCTTCAGGCTTGTTTCTCTTCTGAGGGATGGGGTCCCTCTCAATGTGTCTTCTTTTACCTCCTAGCTCAATACTATGGACTGTAATTTTCTGGTTTAGAACAGAAATAAACTATTCTGGACAACTTTTCCAACATTTCTATATCAGTTTGTTAACCCTTTGAATGTTACTGAGATTTGCTGGTCTTGGTCCTCAAGTGGAAACAGTAGTGCCAAAACTCAGGATACCTTGGGTCAAATTCACATCTATTGCCTTTATTATTGACCATCAAGACCAGAATTAAAGCACAAAGAAGTTAATAATGAGCACTGTAGATCTCTAAGATCATAGATGGCCGTTTATGTGTACAAAGACGATATATCTCAAGTTTTATGAAACAATCCCTATTTAAAATATTTTTGTAATATTTTATTTTGTTACCATATACACAGTCCAATATTTCCCCCTTTTAATCTTATTCAGACATATACTTTAGTTCTGTTAATTAAGTAAATAAATAAATAATAGAGGCGATAAAGGATAACAAAAATTTGTTTGAAATACTAGTGGTTAATGAGAGGGAGGAGCAAGGGATATGGAATGCATAAGTTTTTTTCTTTTTTCTTTTTATTTCTTTCTCTGGAGTGATGCAAATGTTCTAAAAAATGATTGTGGTGACAAATGCAACAACTATCTGATGATATTGTGAGCATTGATTGTATACTGTGGATGGACTGTGTGTGTGTGAAGATTTCTCAATAAAAAAATTTTGTTTAAATGATAGGGAGTATATAACTACTGACCTTACAGAAATAATAGATTACAGAAGGCATCTATAAATAATCATATGGAAATAAATTAGATAACCTTTATGAAATATTCTTCAAGAAGAAATAGATCTCAACAGTCCTATAACTAGTTAAGAGATTGAATCAATAGTTAAAAATTTCCCCTAAAGAAAAGTCAAGGACCAGATAGTATCATTGGTGATTTTTACCAGACATTCAAAGATAATTAAGGAGGCAGGGCAAGATGGTGGTGTAGGGAGGTGTGGAATTAATTAATCCTCTAGAGCAGCTAGTAAATAGCCATGAGCTGTCTGGAAAACTATTTGGGGGACATCAGTGACATATATCTTACATCAGTCTGTGATGGGTAGAAGAGCCAAGATCACTGCACAGAACTGTAAGTAAAACTTCCAAACTGCAGAGGCTGTTGGCCATCGCTCATTGGCATGGCAGGCTGATTGGAGTCTCTCCCCCCATGGGAAACAGAGATCCTCTCTACTTGAAGCAATGAAAGGTAGCTCAACCAAGCTCCAATTGTGGTTTTAATTAATAAATGTGGATAGCTAGATACAAGGTCCAAGCACAGATAAAACCAGAGAAAGTAGGAAAGTAATCATGAAGTAATTCCTGGTAGAGAGGAGACAGGGCTGACAAAGAAAATAACAAAACAAAATGGAGGCTTCTG
Organism: Myrmecophaga tridactyla; assembly: GCA_004026745.1. NCBI lineage: Eukaryota > Metazoa > Chordata > Mammalia > Pilosa > Myrmecophagidae > Myrmecophaga > Myrmecophaga tridactyla. The sequence continues at coordinate 2,512 of PVIY010033558.1, forward strand.
GAGTTGGCTGAGCTCAAAATACTGGAAAACAGCTTTATCCAAGGATAGGGGCACAAAGAGCCAGTACCAATTCCAGCTTTTGACTGCTGAGCAGGATAGGAAAGGCACAGAATCTAAAGGCTCCACAGAAAAGTCAGACAACCTGCTGGAGCTCATCCTCTGGGAAACCTGATATGGATTATCAAGTAATCCTCCTAAGACCTGGGCCTGACTTGTCTGGAAAATCTGACTGAGGTCAATCATATTTGGGGAGACCCTCCTCAAAAGAAGTTCCATATAGGCAGGGAGAGAAAGAGAAAAACAAAAGCTGAAAAATTCTGATCAGTTAAATAGAAGCTGTGCTAGAGGTTTAGAATATGTTTAACTGAAAGTTAAAGAAAAGATAGAACAAAGCCAATCAACAAGAAAACCCTAAGTAAAACAGTGAAAATGACTTCCAGAAGAAACTAATCAAGGAAATAAGATGCCTAGACACCAGCAAAAAATTATGAGTCATACTAGGAAAAATGAAGATATGGCCCAATGAAAGGAACAAACTAACAATTAAACAAGATACAGGAGTTGAAACAACTAATTGAAGATGTTCAAACAAGCATGCTGAGGTAATTCCTGGTAGAGAGGAGACAGGGCTGACAAAGAAAATAACAAAACAAAATGGAGGCTTCTGGAGTTGTCTTGATTCAAAAATCAAGTCAATGAGTTGAGGAAAGATATGGCAAAAGAGATGATGGATATAAAGAAGACAATGGGCAACCATAAAGAAGAACTCAAAAGCTTGGGGAAACAAAAAAGCAGAACTTATAGGAATGAAAGGCACAACAGAAGAGATGAAAGCTACTGTGGGGAATTACAACAGCAGATTTGAAGAGGCAAATGAAAGGATTAATGAACTAGAGGACAGATGTCTGAAATCCTACACACAAAAGAACAGCTAGGGAAAGAATGGAAAAATGTGAGCAGGATGTCAGGGAACTGAATGACAACATGAAGCAAGCAAATATAAATGTTATTGGTGTCCCAGAAGGAGAAGTGGATGGGAAAGGAGCAGAAAGAATAATGAAAGAAATAATCACTGAAAATTTCCCATCTCTTATGAAAAATATTAAATTACAGATCCAAGATCTGTAGTGTAGTACACTACACTACATCTGTAGTGTACTCCAAACAGAATAGATCTAAATAGACATGCTCCCAGACACTGACGAATCAGATGGTCAAATGTCAAAGACAAAGAGAGAATTCGGAAAGCCACAAAGAAAAGTGATCACATACAAGGGAAGCTCTGTAAGACAATATGGAGACTTCTTAACAGAAACCATGGAGGCAAGAAGGCAATGGAATGATATATGTAAGATACTGAAAGAGTAGAAGTGCCAACCAAGAATTATATATCTAGCAAAACTGTCCTTCAAAAGTGAGGGAGAAAATGGGGGGCAAGATGGTGCCCTAGTGAAGTGTGGAATTTAGTTCATCCTCCAGAGCAGCTAGTAAATAGCCAGGAACAGTACAGAACAACTGCTGGGGCTACATCAGTAATCAGACACACAATGTACACCAGTCTGGACAAGCTGAGCCAGCTGAGACTCCACACAGAACTGTAAGTACCCCAAGCCACAGAGGCTTGCACCCCTTCTCCACAGCACAGCAGCCTAGTTCACCAAAGGGAAACAAAACAGACTTTGCTAGTAGCAAGGGCTTAGCTCAAACAAGTTCCAACTGCAGAATTAATTAACAAATTCTGACTGCTGAAAATAGGTCCGCAGCACAGATAAACCTGGAATAAGTGCTAAAGGTACTAGGACTTTTTGCCCCAGCAGAGAAGGTGTGGGGCTGATGGGAAAAGAGAAAAAGAGGCTTTTTGAGTCAGACAGCACAAAATACTTGTAAAGGTCTGGACCCTAGAAAAGGGGGCACATAGAGCCTGAGGATACATAGAGCCACGTAACAACTTAAGCTCTTCATTGATAAACCCAAGGGGGGTGGGGAGGGGGGTCCTGCTCTGAAGAGGTTTTTTATTTTTATTTTTTGCTTTTTTTCTACCAATTAACAGCTATTAGATAGAACTAGAAGCCTCCTCAGGCTCCAGCGCTGCCCAAGGCAAGGGCAGAATTAGGCTTATCTGAGACACAAAGTAACTAGTCAGATGAAAGGAGCTAATTCACTGAAGGCTGTACCTTCCCCCAAAGAAAGGTGGGGCACAGCTCAAGTAGAATCCCTCTCTCAAGGAATTCAAGCCCCAGGGACTGGAAAACTGAAGCAATTAATGTCAACCTAAAACCTCAGGTCTGTCTCAACCATGCCCCCGGCAGGGAGAGTTTGCTGAAATTAAAGGTACCACATGACTTTATGCTGGTGGGAAGCCACAGGTAGACAAATGCCACATGCTGGGTAGGATAGGAAAAGCATAAAATCTAGAGGCTTCATAGGAAAGTCTGACAACCTGCTGGGTCTCACCCTCAGGGAACACTGACACAGATGACACTTTCCTCCTGAGAGGAGGCCAGTCTGGTCTGGGAAAATCTGACTGGGGCTATAATATCTGAGGAGACCCTCCTCAAAAAAGAAAAAAAAAATGGTTCCATATAGGCAGGGCAAGAAACAGAAAAACAAGAACTGAAAAATTCTAATCAATTAAACAGGACCTATGTTAGAGGACTAGAATAAGTTGAACTGAATGTCCAAAAAACAGAGAGAGAACAAAGCCATCCAGCAAAAAAATCCTAGGTAAAAGTGAGAACAACCTCCAGAATAAACAAATTAAGGAAATCAAATGCCTACACACCAGAAAAAAAAAAAAATCAGTCATACTAGGAGAATTGAAGATATGGCCCAGTCAAAGGGACAAATAAACAATTCAAATGAGATACAGGAATTGAAACAACTAATTCAGGATGGTCGAAAAGACATAGAAAAGCTCATCAAAAATCAAATCAATGAGTTGAGAAGGACATAAAGAAGGCATTGGGCAAACAAAAAAGAAGAAATTGAAAGTTTGAAAAAACAAATCATGGAACTTATGGGAATGAAAGGCACAATAGAAGAGGTGAAAAGTAAATGGAAACATACAATAGGTTTGCAGAGGTAGAAGAAAGAAATGGTGTACTAGAGGACTGGAGATCTGAAATTCAACACACAAAAGAAAATACAGGGAAAAGAATGGAAAAATATGAGCAGGGAACCAGGGAATTGAATGACAACATGAAGCACATGAATATACATATTGTGGGTGTCTCGAAGGAGAAGAGAAGGGGAAAGGAGGAGAAATACTAATGGAACAAATAATCACTGAATATTTCCCATCTCTTGGCAAGGCATAAAACTCAGAACAAAGAAGTGCAGGGTACTCCAAACAGAATAGATCCAAATAGACATACTCCAAGACACTTACCAATCAGACTGTCAGATGTCAAAGAGAAAGAGAGGGGACTTCCGGGAAGATTGCCCACTAGAGTAGCTCGAGGTCAGCCCTGCTCCACAGAAAAGTTAGAGAAGGGACAGGAGGGCAACTGAGGTGGCAATTCAGGAGTGTAGCTGACCTGGGAGAGCCTTCTGCACCTCATGCAGCAGCCCTGGTTGCAGAGGCTGAGAAACTGAGAGGCAGAAAGCTGGAGCCTGGTGTAGAGGCACGAGGCACAGAGTGGTGGAGCCCATGGGAGTGCACAAACAGGAATGCGGCACTAGGAAGTAAGCCAGGCTGCGTTCCTTGGGCGTGCTACCCTCACCGGCGCAGCCCCATGACCGGCGACTCACCCCACACCCCACACACCTGAACCCTGTCACCCACCCCCATTCCCCATGTTCCAGGCGCTCCCACCCCACCAGCCCCCAGTGCACGTATCTGCCCTAAGTGCAGTCCAACCCACCTCTCCTGCAACCCTCCTGAGCACTAACTCCCCCTCCCTGTTCCCTGCAGGCTGTTTCCAGCGCATAAAGACTGTGGGCACTAACCTCCATACCTAGGCTACCTCCACTCCTGCCCATAGTATCGCACAGCCTCCCCCCACCCTCCCTGAGCTCAGCACATCCGTTTAGGGCACTCCCAGGCCTATGCAAGCGCATGGGTCCCGAATCACATTATTCAGCTCTGGGAACTGCATGTTACAGCAGTCCTAGAACCGCACACGCACACAGCCCTCAGCCTCACTTCCCAGCTCTGAGAAAGTGCCTAACCTGTGCAGCCAGGTGACATCTGCCCCCAATCCATGAAGGCATAACACCCACCTGTGGCTGCAGCATTAAGCATGCACACAAAGGGAGCCATGCCTTAGACCAGCGCACACCAGGATACACCCCCCAAACCAGTGCACCCGCACAGCTACATCCTCCCTGGCCTCTGGGCGCCCACGTTCACAAGCATCAGCAGAACATCCCCAACCTGTGCCCATATCTGCCCTGAAACAAATCACCACACTGAGTGCTCCACCTTGTGCCCTGCCCCCTGCTGTACAACCATCCCACAAACACAAGGCCTTAGACTACAGAAAGAAATCAACCCCACAGTAAATCAATCAAGATATTTACATCCACGAAGACAGCAGAAGATCACTAAGCATATCACAATGCAGACAGATATAGCCCTGCCTAATGACCAAATTAAAACACCTGAGGAGACACAGACAGTGAAACAGCTAATCAAAGATGTTCATACAACTCCACTTAATAAAATAAGTGGGCTAGCCAGTGACATAAAGGAGATCAAGAAGACAGCAGAAGAGCACAAAGAGGAATTCAAAAGAATAAGCAGAAATCACAGAGATTAAAGACTCTCTTGACCAAATGAGAAACATACTAGAAGCACAAACACCAGATTTGAAGGAACAGAAAAAAGAATAAAGATATAGAGGACAGGATAATTGACTTCAAAGACTCAAAACAGCAAATGGCAAAAAAGAAGGAAAAATTGAATTGGAACTCAGGGGAATGATAGACAAAACAAAGTGCACAAATGTAAGAATCACTGGTGTCCCAGAAGGAGAAGAGAGGAATAAAGGGCTAGGAAGAGTAATTGAGGATATAATGGGAGAAAACTTCCCAACCCTCATAAAGGACATAAATATACAAGTCAAAGAAGCCCAAAGAACTCCAAACAGAATAAATCCAAACAGGCCTGCCCCAAGGCACATACTAATCAGTCTGTCAAATGTTGAAGAGAAGCAGAAAATCCTGAAAATGGCAAGAGAAAAACATTCTACTACATACAAGGGAAACCAAATAAGACTAAGTTCAGACTACTCAACTAGCACCCTGGTGGAGAGAAGGCAGTGGTATGATGTATTCAAGATCCTGTAAGAGAAAGACCTCCAGCCAAACTGTCCTTCAAAACTGAGGGAGAGATTACAGCTTTCACAGACAAAGTCCTGAAAGAATTTGTCAGCAACAGACTGGCCCTGTAAGAAATATTAAAAGGAGTTCTGCCAGCTGAGAAAAAAAGACAGGAGAGGTCTGGAGGAGGGCACAGAATTGAAGAGTACCACTAAGGGTAATTTAAAGAATACAAAGAGAAAGAGGGAAAAGAATAAATTGATCTGACAAACAAAATAAAAAAGATCAGATGGTGGATTCAGAAAATGCCTTTTCAATAATAATTTTGAATGTTAACAGACTAAATTTACCAATTAAAAGATACAGATTGGCAGAACGGATTAAGAAACATAATCCATGCTTACGCTGTTTACAAGAGACTAATCTTAGACACAAGGATACAAATAGATTGAAAATAAAAAAGGATGGAGAAAGATTTTCCACACAAGTTGTAACCAAAAGAAAGCAGAAGTAGCTATATTAATTTCAGAGAAAACAGACTTTAAATGTAAAGGCATCATAAGAGACAAAGAAGGACCCTATAAACTAATTAAAGGGTCAATCCACCAAAAAGATATAACAATCGAACCTGGGTCTCCTGCATGAAAGGCGAGCATTCTACCACTGAACCACCCCTCCACCCCCTATTTTTAATTTAATACATTTGCATACAAAAGTACATTATCCTAGGGAGAGCTCCAGATAGGTCCCTGAACCAAATAAGTCCTGAAATACAGTGGGGCCAGCCTTTCCAGAACATCAACTAGTTCATCCCACTATCACATATTATTGACACCCCTTTCAACAAGAGAAAGTTAGAATGGACATAGCCCACATACCCCTAAAAAGTGGGAGAACGATCAAAGGTGATGGTGGAGTCATACAGAGAAGGTCGGGTTTAACAAATGAGTATGATTGCTGAATCATTATATTGATATTTCTTTTAGTCTCTAGTATCTTAGAGAAGCTAGAAATAAAAACCTAAAATTGTGGAACTTTAACATACCAAAATCTGAAATCTGTTCTACAACTAATTGTTGTGAGGTACTTTGAAATTTATTGGAGTTTTGTATATATATTATTTTTCATAAAAAAGAAAAACAGAAGGAAGAGTATAACAGAGAAGATAGGATTTACCAAATGAGTATGACTGCTGAATCAGTATATTAATATTTCCTTTGGTCTCCAGTGTCTTGGAGCACCTAGAAGAAAAAATGAAAAATTGTGGAACTGTAACCCATACAAATCTTTAAAATCTGTTCCATAACTGCTTGTTAAAATGTACTTGTGGGTGGTGCAACGGTGGCTCAGTGGCAGACTTCTCACCTGCCAAACTGGAGACCCAGGTTCGATTCCTGTAGCCTCACCATGCAAAAAAAAAAAAAAAAAAAAAAATGTACTTGGAAATGTATTGCTTTTTTTACATTATATTTCACAATTTAAAAAAAAAAAGATTCTGCAAAGTTTCTATGCACTAGGTTAACTTTCCATAAATTACAATCTCCAGATAGGTCCCTGGACCAGATAAGTCCTGAAGTGCAGAGGGGCCAGCCTTTCTAGAACATCAAATAGTTCCATCATCCCCCTATCCCATATTATCAACAGCCCCTTCCAACATGGAAAAGCTAGAATGGACATAGCCCAAATACCCCTAAAGAGTGGGAGAAAGATCAAAAGTGATGGTGGAGTTATACAGAAAGGCTTAACAAATAGGTATGATTGCTGAATCAGTACATTGATACTTCTTTTAGTCTCTAGTGTCTGGGAGCAGCTAGAAGTAAAAACCTAGAATTGTGGACTTGTAATTCATATCAAACTCCGAAATCTCTTCTATGACTAATTATTGTGATGTGCTTTGAAATTTATTGCTCTTTTGTATATATGTTATTTTTCACTAAAAAGAAAGAAATGTCACTTGTGATGATAAAAGCACAGTTATATGATGATATTGTGTACCACTGATTGTACGCTTTTGATGATTTCATGGTGTGCCAGTTTGAATCTGTGGTGAACCCCAGAAAAGCCATGTTGTTTAATCCTCTTTCAATACTGCTGTCTGATAGCTTTTTTATTGTTCCCATGGAGATGTGACCCACCCAATTGTGGATGTGGTAACTTTTATTTAGATGGCTTCCATGGAGTTGTGACTCCACCCATTCCAAGAGGGTCTTGATTAGTTTTATGGAACCCTTTAAAAGAGGAAACATTTTGGAGGGAATCCCTTTTAGAGCCACGAGTCTGAGAGCCCATGCAGCCAGAGACCTCTGGAGATGAAGAAAACACTCCTGGGAGAACTTCATGAAACAAGAAGCCTGGAGAGAAAGCTAGCAGATGTCACCATGTTAGCCATATGCCTTTTCCAGTTGTGAGAGAAACCCTGAACTTCATCAGCCTTTCTTGAGTGAAGGTAACTTCTTATTGGTGCCTTAATTTCGATGTTTCTATAGACTTGCTTTAATTTGGACATTATCACAGTCTAGAACTATAAACTTGCAACTTAATAAAATCCCCCTTTAAAAAGCCAAAAAAAGTACATTATCCTTTTTTGCAGAAATGGAAAAGGTAATCATCAAATTTATATAAATAGCCAAAAATCTTGAAAAAGAACAAAGTTGAGGACTCACATTTTCTAATTTTAAAATTTATTACAAATACACAGTGATCAAAATAGTGTGGTACTGGCACAAGGGCAGGCATATAGACCAATGGAATAGAATGGAGAGTTCAGAAATATACCCTCACACCTGTGGCCAACTGAGTTTCAATGAAACTGGCAAATCCATTCAATTGGGAAAGAATAGCCTCTTCAACAAATGGTGCTGGGAGAATCCATATGCAAAAGAATGAAAGTGGGCCCTTACCTCCTACCATATATGAAAGTTAACTCAAAATGGATCAACGACCTAAATATAAGAGGTAAAACTCTAAAGCTGTTAGAAGAAATATATAGGGATATCTTCAGAACCTTGTAGGCAATAGACTTTAAAGTATGAGCAACAAAAGGAAAATGAATGACTTGGATTTTGGCAAAATTAAAACATTTTTTTCAAGGAACATTTTTAACAGTGTGAAAAGGCAACTGACAGAATGGAAAAAAATATATAGAAACCATATATCTGATAAGGGTTTAATATATATATATAAAGAATATAGATTCTGATCAGGGATTGTTCAATATATAAATATATAATTATTTATATATAATATATAAATATATAACATTTATATATATTATATATATATAAATATTATATATAAAGAACTGCTACAACTCAACAACAAGGAAAGGAGAAACAACCCAATTTTAAAAGTGGGGTCAGTATAATGTACCCCCTTTCATTTCTGATTTTATTTATTTGTGTCCTCTCTTTTTTTTCTCTGTGAGTCTAGGTAAAGGTTTGTTGATTTTATTGCTCTTTTCAAAGAACCAACTTTTGGTTTTGTTCTTTCTCTCCATTTTTAAAAATTCTATTTCATACATCTGCACTCTAATCTTTATTTACTTCTTTCTGCTCATTTTGGTTTTACTTTGCTCTTCTTTTTCTAGATCCACCAGTTGTGAGATTAGTTCTCTGATTTGAGATCTTTCCTCTATAATGTAAGTATTTGGAACTTTAATTTGCCTCTCAGAACTGCCTTTGCTGCATCCCATAGGTTTTGTTATTTTGTGTTGTCATTTTCATTTACCTCAAGATACTTATAATCTCCCTTATGATTTCTTCTTTGACCCTGTTCTAGTTTGTCAGCTCTCGGAACGCGATATACCAGAAACAGAATAGGTTTTAAAAAGGGGAGTTTAATAAGTTGCAAGTTAACAGTTTTTAGGCCATGGAAGTGTTCCAATTAAAGCAAGTCTATAGAAATATCCAATCTAAGGCATCCAGGGAAAGATACCTCGATTCAAGAAGGCCGATGAGGTTCAGGGTTTCTCTCTCAAGTGAGAAGGCACATGGCGAACACAGTCAGGGCTCTTGGCTGGAAGGACATTTGGCGAACACGGCTTCATCTCCTAGCTTTCTCTCCTGGCTTCCTGTTTCATGAAGCTTCCCGGGAGGCATTTTCCTTTCATCTTCAAACTCTCTGCTTCTCATGGCTACGTTATTCTGCTCTCTCAGAATCTCCCACATTCTCCAAAATGTTTCCTCTTTTATAAGATTCTAGTAAACTAATCAAGACCCACCCGAATGGGTGGACACACATCTTCACCTAATCCAGCTTCACAACCACTCTTGATTGAGTTACATCTCCAGAGGGATGATCTAATTACAGTTTCAAACATACAGTACTGAATAGGATTAGAAGAAACAACTGCCTTTACAAAATGGAATTAGGATTAAAACATGGCTTTTCTAGGGTACATACATCCTTTCAAACTGGCACAGACCCATTGTTTAAGAGTATATTGTTTAATTTCCACGTGTTTGTTAATTTTCCAATTGTCCCTCTGTTACTGATTTCTAGTGTAATTCCACTGTGGTGAGAGAAAATACATTGTATGATTTCAGTATTTTTGTGTTTACTGAAGCTTGTTTATTGACCTACCATATGGCCTATCCTAGAGAATGATCCATGTACACTAAAAGAGAACGTGTATTCTACTGCTGTTTGGTGAAGTGTTCTATGCATGTTTTATAAATCTAGTTGGTTTACAGTATATTTCAAGTCCTCTATTTCCTTATTAATCTTCTGTCTCAATGTTTATCCATTATTGAAAGTGGTGTATTGAAGTCTCCTACTATTAATGTAGAACCTTCTATTTCTTCCTATCTGCTAAGTTTGCTTCATGTATTTGGAGGCTCTGCCATTACATATATATATATCTGTTACACCTTGTTGAATTGAGTTCTTTATCACATATAATGATATTCTTTGTCCCTCATAACATGTTTTGACTTGAAGTTATTTTATCTGATATTAGTATATCTACCTCAGCTCTCTTTTTATTACTATTTGCATGGCATTTTTTTCCATCCTTTCATTTCCAATCTACTTGTGTATTTGAACATAAGGTGAGTCTCTCATAAACAGCGTATAGTTGTGTCTTACATTTTTATCCATTCTGCCAATCTCTCTGATTTTTGACTGGTAAGCTTAATCCATTTAAATTTCAAGTAACCACTGATAATACTGGACTTTTCCTGCTATTTTGTCAACAAAGACTCTTTTAGGCCAGGGTTCCTGTGGTTTGGTCAGCAATATTCTCACTTCAAAAACTTAGAGGATCATCTATTTGCTTCTATCCAGTTCCCTGTGCCTGTCCACACCCAGGGGTCTTTTTAAGACAGTTTTTAAGCTGTTTTCATTTCTTAGCATCATTATCTACTAGCCTCTCTTTCTCAATATAGTGGCAATTGCCTGAAGCCCCTTGTTTTGATTTGTTAAATGCTGCTGGAAATGCAATATACCAGAAATGGAATGGCTTTTAAAAAGGGAATTTATTATTTACGTATTTATAGTTCTAAGGCCATAAAAATGTCCAAACTAAGGTGTGCCAGTTTGAATTTGTTGTGTACCCTAGAAAAGCCATGTCCTTTAATCCTATTCAATATTGGTGGGTGGGATCTTTTCTGTTGTTTCCATGGAGATGTGACCCATCCAATTGTGGGTGGTAACTTTTGATTAGATGGTTTTCATGGAGATGCGTCTCCACTCATTCAAGGTGGGGTTGCTTACTGGAGCCCTTTAAATGGGAACAATTTTGGAAAAAGCTTCACAGCCACAAGAGCACATGCAGCCAGAGACCTTTGGAGATGAAGGAAAACGCCCCTGGGGGAGCTTCATGAAACAAAAGCCGGGAGAGAAAGCTAACTGACGTAGCCATATTCACCATGTGCCTTTCCAGTTGAGAGATAACCCTGAACTCATTGGCCTTTTTTTTTTTTTAACTTTAATTTGCATTTATTTTAAACTGAATTTATTCCCAGGCCATACGTTTTTGTTTCTTCAGTTTCTTCTGGGTTATCTTTTTCTTCTGTGCAACCTCCTCTTCTGGCTTAGGAACAATTTGGTTTTTTTCAGTAAGGATCAATCTCAATGTGGCAAGGGGAACTCATGTATGGGTTAATCTGACCATGAGCTCTGCAAGTCCTGCAGTACATCTTAGGGACTTTGTTCACCTGGATGTGCTCAATGACCAGAGAATCTACATCTAAACCCTTAAGTTCAGCATTACTTTCTGCATTTTTAAGCATGTACAACAAAAATTCAGCAGTCTTTTTGGGTCACCAACTCTGCATCTGCCCGACTGTTTGGCTTGGGGCACCTACCAACACCACCACTGTAAGGACAGAATGGAACACATTGCTTCTGTAAAGTGACAACTTTCAGATTCTTGGTGGCTTTTCGAATATGCATACCCTTGATAGCCTGAGCAGTTTCTCAGGTGTTCTTAAAGTGAACATGAAGAGTTGAACTCTTGATTTGCATGATTTTGTAGAGTTTTCTGGGTCAAGTGAATACTGAACCATTTTTAGCAATCATCCCAGGTGCTTATGGGAAGAGGAAGAGTGGGGGCTGCTCTCATCAGCCTTTTTGAACCAAGGTATCTTTTCCTGGATGTCTTAGATTGGACATTTCTATAACTTTGCTTTAATTTGGACATTTTTACAGCCTTAGAACACGTAAACTTGCAACTTAACAAATTCCCCTTTAAAAAAACTGTTCTGTTTCTGGTATATCACATTCAGCAGCTTGCAAACTAGAACATAAGGCATCCAGAGAAAGATATTTTGACTCAAGAAAGGCCAGTGTCTGTCACATAGGAGGGCTGGCATCTGCTGGTCTTTGTTACCAGTACCATTGCTTCCGGCATCTGAAGCCAACGGTTTCCTCTCTAAGCATCTGTAGGCCTTCACTTAGCTCCTCTAAGATACAACCCTGGGTTTGGCTTGCTTAGCATCTCATGGAAATGTACATGGCAATATCTGCTGGGCTTTGCATCTCCAAACATCCATGTCTAGGTGTCTATTCTCTTTGTCAGCACTCCAAGTGTCTCCAAATGTCTGCATGTCTGTCTCTGTTGGTTCTGAGCTTTCTCCAAAATGTATCCTCTTCTAAATGACTCCAGTAAATTAATCAAAACCCATCTTGAATGGGCAAAGTCACAACTCCATCTAGCCAAAGGTCACTCCCACAATTGGGTGTATCATATCTCCATGGATATGATTGAATCAACATTTTTCCACATTACAATACTGAATCAGGATTAAAAGAAATGGCTGCCCCCATAATACTGGATCATGAAAAAGACCTGACTTTTCTGGGGTATATAACAGCTTCAAATCAGCACACCACCTGAAAACAGCAGGCATAGATCGGATAAGATCTTTGCCCGGCTGAGATGTCTTAATAGAGACTTCTGAGCTACAAGTCTTATCTTTCTCTATTTATGATATTGAAGCAGTTGCATTTTCCATATTTACAAGGTCCCAAATTTCTGGACTACTTTTTCCTTCCTCTGCTTGCCTAAACTCAAGAGATGGTGTGTCTTCTATCTCTAAGCCAACAGCACAGGTAAACTCACTGCCCTTCTCTTCTACATGGGACATAATTCCAAGTGGTATAAATCTCCCTGGTAACGTGGAACAGGACTCCTGGGGATGAGCCTGGCCCTAGCATTGTGGGATTGAGAAAGCCTTCTTAACCAAAAGGGGGAAGAGAAATGAAACAAAATGAAGTAGCTGAGAGATTTCAAATTAAATTAAAAGGTCTTTCTGGAGGTTATTCTTACACATCATATAGATATCCCTTTTCAGTTTTTGGTGTATTAGAGTAGCTACAGGGAAATGCTTGAACCCATTGAAGTGTAATCCATAGCCTTGATTCTTAAAGATGAATGTATAACCAAATACAATTTGACCATGTGATTGTGAAAATCTTGTGACTGACACTCCCTTTAGCCAATGTATAGACAGATGAGTAAGAAACTAAAGACGGAAAATAAATAATAGGGGGGTTATGGGGCATGGGATGTTTTGGGTGTTCATTTTTACTTTTATTTTCATTATTTATTTTTCATTGTTTTGGGGGTAATGAAAATGTTCAAAAATTGATTGTGATGATGAATGGACAACTATAGGATAATATTGTAAACCACTGATTGTATAATTTGGATGATATATGGTATGTAAATATGTCTAATAAAATTGCATTTAAAAAAAAAAAGAGAGAGTCTTACAGCACAGTAAGACTGGAGCATGCCTTTCAAGTTACCACATCAGCAGTTTTACCTAATGTTTTGCCATGGTGTAAGAGGAGACTATCTTTTTGGCCAATCATATATCGGTTCCTAATCTTTGACTGTACATTTACTAAGCAAATGCCCTATATTCTAGGTGTTTATTGTTTTGTTTTGTTTAACAGTAACACTCTACTTCAAGATACCAATTTCTATATTAGTTAAGGTATGTTAAATTAGTTTATTAAACAGATCCAAAATGTAATGATTTGAACACAACAGAAATTTATTTACAACTTATCTAACAAAATAAGAACATCTAGGTAAGCTGTACAAGATTTGTGGGAGTTGGGGCAGGGCAGGGGGTACTCTATTTCACATAGTTACCAAAGGACCTGGTTGCTGTCTCCAACTCACACTTTCTTTCAGTCTCACCTGCCAGCCAGGAAAATGTAAAGAGGAAGAAAATTTAATGGGCCAGGCCTGGAAGTGGCTCATATCACTTCTCTTTTCATACCACTGGAAAGAACATGGTTACATGGCCACAAGCAGCTGCAAAAATAAGCAAACTATGTGTTCCAGCCCAGCACCACCCTGAGACCAAAGAACACACTAGACAGATGACCCATGAATTTAATGAGGGGGTTACGGACAGGAGGAAGCTTTTCCCCAATGGCGACCCATTGGGAGATGCAAGTCTGAGCTCTGCCAAAGCCAAGAGAGAAAGAGGTGTGCCCCGGGAACAGCTTACAAAGTTTAACAATCTCATGAGATTTAGTTACACTGGGGTTTCAGCAGACTCTCCTGAGGTTTGGTTATTAGGGGAGGGGGATTACATTCTTTGGCCTTTAACTGCTGTCCCGCGCGTGTAGACGGCGCGTGACTCACTCTCAAAGTGGAGGAGGGTCAGGGCTGGACCCGGGTCTTTACACTGTGGGAGTGAAAATAAACTTGGGGAGACGGGTATCCACCTCCATGACAGATAGCCAAGTACTGGCAGTAAGTACCTTTTGGCATAGGAACGAAACAACGGGGTAGTAGGGTAGTGTGGGAGAAATAAGCATAGATCTTTTTTGTTTTGTTTTGTTTTCATTGTATACTTTTCTGAATACTTGTTTTTTGTCATGTGTACAGAATACTTTCTTTGCTTTAATTGTTATGATGACATATATCTGAAAAGAAGAAAGGTTTTTTTGAAAACTAGAGGAAGTGGCAATGGGTAGCTAAGACTATATCAACCCTGACTCTTGGTTCTCAAGTAGGGGGCATGGAAACAGCATTCACTGCAAAAAGAAGTTCTAAATTATCATGCATTATCAGATATGTTGATGTGGTTATATTTCCTTCATGGTAAAGCTAGGTTTTTAGTTAAAGTGGCAGAAATATTCTATGGTAAGATTGAGGATATAGGTTAAAAAAAAAAAAAAGGTGAGCCAAGCAGAAGGAAGGGCTAGACAAAATGAAGATGTGTAATCAGAGGAAAGAAAATCATGGCAGGACAAGTAGTATAAAACCATAAGAGGGTTGAAAGATACCCCAGAGAGATCCTTTGCTCTGAGTCCACCATCTCTCTTTCTCTCCTATTTTAAAGTTTTGTGGGTTTTTTTTTTTTTTTGCCATGCCAAGAGAGAAGCAAACGTCTTTTATTATTTATTTGTTGTTTGAGCTTTTTTGTTTTTAATCAATGAAGGATATTGAGAGGTTTGAGGAGTGGCAGGAGAGTCTAGGAATGGAAAAATGGTCATTCCTGCCCTGCATTGAGGAGATCTGTCTTCATGCTCAATTACAGGAAGCCTCCTGATGGTCGCATTAGAGTTTCTATTCTAAAATCTTTTCTGTGTGTGATCCATTATACCCGTCTCCCTTCCCCTGTATAAGTAGATACATAGTTCCAATGGTTAAGTACCTCATTTCCCTAAAGAGCAGCGAGAGCCAGTTATCACCGCTAGGTGGCACACTCACATAAGCAGCAGGTTGAGTGGGAGAAAACAAACCCACACAACAAAGAGGTTTTGAGAATGAGGTGCACATTTTCCGATCTCTATTACATTTCCGAGATCTTTACTACTAAGTTGCTTTCTTTGGTGCCCAAAACTTGAAGCTGGGTACTTGATCATGATGATAGAAATATTCCTGCACCAGGAGGTAGCAAATAGCAAGATAAAGAATAAGAGAAGCTCCAAACCACAAACACGTGGGGCCTAATTGCCCCCTCAGGTAGCCTTTTTCTATCTTGAATGCTTCTTTAAATCATTGTCCACACTACTTAATATTTGTAAACTACTCAAAAGCCATATCTCCCTTTCCCCAGGCTTGCCGAATCCCAGTTTTGCTTTGCTGTGTAACCCACTCCCAAATGACTCAGGTAATCATGGGGAGACTAAGCCAGTTGGGGTTGTCTTATTCCCCTTAGCACTGATGAGTTTAGGGCTGGGAATGTGGCCCAGTTCTAGCCAATAAGTAGTGAAGAGGCTGGGCATCTTCTGGGAAGAAATTTCTTATCCCTTCAGAAAAGCCCATATAAAACAACAAGAGTCCTCATTCTTTTTCCTATCAGTAGGAAGAATAGGTTTACTTAAGCAAGGAAAAAGCCCTTCAGAGAGTTAAAGAAAGGGGAAGAAGAGTTTATTTTTGTCAATTGCAGGGGCAGGCAGGGAAAAATAGAGAAATAATGTGTATGCCCCCTGCTGTGTACAAGTTGTTGGAAGGTCCCAGGCAGCTTCAGAACAGACTCTAAGCAAAGCTGTGGCCCTCTTCATTTTTCCATTCTCTCCTAAGGGGAAAAAGAATGCTGCAAGGGCTCCAGGCAGCTTCAGGACCAATTCACTGGAGGCTGAGCAGGGTCTGTGGCCCCACAGTGTGCTTCCTGCTTCTCTCCTTTCCCAGCCTCGTCTAAGGTGCACAGTAAGGAAAGGAACAGCAGGGAACTTACTGCTGTTTCTCCTTTGGCTGGCAGCCTCTTATCCCAGCTGCGTGGCCCCAGGTAGCACTTGGGTCTAGATGTTACATAGCACAATGACTTCAAAAGCTAGCTTCTTTAGAGCTACTACTTCAGCTCTTAAATAAATAAAAGTTCCTCTCATGTAAAATTAACAGTCCCCTTCAATCTCTCCATATCTCCCTCTAGCTGCACACCTGTATCACCTCCTCCCTTCACAACTGGGCCATTAGGAAAATAGTGTATCTTCTGTCTACACATTCTGTCTTTACTCCTTCGACTCACATGCATTCCCTTAATGGCACCTGTTTTGCTACTCTAATGAAATTGCTTTGGGTAAGATTATTAATAAATTCCATATTGCCAAATCCAATGGAGGCGCTTCTAACTCTATTGTATTGACTTCTTTGTGGGATTTGACGCTGCTAAATTATTCTTTTATTTGCTCAACAATACTTATTAAACCCCTACTAGGCACCAAACGTTGTTCTAGATGCTGAAAATGCATTATGAATAATACAATCCCAAATCCAGTCTTGATGAAACTTACACTCCAGTGGAAAGAGACAGGAAATAAAGTAAATAAGAAAATTATATGGCACATCAGGTGTTAAACTTTGTGGAGAAAAGTAAAGCAAAAAAATTGAAAGAGTATTAGAATGATCTGAGAGTTGAATATTGCTCTTTTAAATAAGGTGCTCAGAGAAGGCCTTACCAAGATGCCCCTTGAGCCAAGACTTGAAGAGATAAGGGAGCGATCCATACCGAAATCTAGGGGGAAGAGCTTTTCAGGCAGAGAGAACAATAACTGCAAAGAACCTGAGGCAGAAAGTGTTTGGTGTGCTAAAGGAACAGCCAGGAAGTACCCAAGTCAGGAGAAGAGTGTAAGAGAAAGAATAGAAGGGAAGGTAGTTAGAGAGGAATGAAGGGTTCTAGTGAGAGAGATGTGCACACCTTATAAAGTCTTGTAAAAGTCTTTGAAAAGATTGTTGCTCTGATTTGGAAGTCAGTGGAAGGGCTTGAGCAGCGTTATGTGGTTGGGCTTACTTTTCAAATGCAGGACACATGGCTGCTGTTAAGAACAGAACTAGAGAGGAATCAAGGAAACCAGTTAAGATACAAGTGCAATAACGAAGTTGATATTGCAGGCAGCCCCTGTTTGTTAAAGCCACCTCCTGTTGCAGCAAGCAGGCCCCTGTTTACTCGGGCCATTCTCTGTTTGAAAAATCTCCCAGGCCCCGAGGACAGTCAACAGGCAGGATAAGAGAAGACCTTGTGAAGCCCCCTACCCCCTAACTGCTCATTCGCTTCTGTAAACCCAGCCTCACGCCCTTCCCAATTTAAACCAGTCAATTGTTTATCTTGTCTTTAACGTGTCATCCTGTCTACAAAAACTGATGTTAATCTTTTGTTGGGGCTCAGACTTTCAGAGGCTACTGGACTGAGCCCTATGGCCATTGACAATAAAACCTACTCCCTGAAACTTCTAGGAGCCTTGGCCCTGGTTTGTTTCCGCTTAACGTTCCAGGAAGCTTGCAACCTTGTCCCTGGATTCACACGTTAGTGAGAGGTGATATTAATCAAGCTGGCAGTTTAGGTAGAAGTGATAAGAAAAGTACAGACAAGAAATAGGCTGATGGATTGGGTGTGCAGGTTAAGAGAGAAAAATCAAGGGTGCCCACTTCTTGAAAATTTTCTTGTCTTCAATTCATATATCCTTCTTATCTTCTGGATTTTCCATTTATTATTCTATGTAGGAGTCTTTGCCTTTCTTTGTCCTTTAAATGAATGTTTACCAGGATATGATCATCCTTCGTAATCTATATATTCTCTTGTTGGATCACAGTCAAGCCAATGATTTCAACATTCACTTGTATTCTGATGATTCCCAAATACATAACTCCATCTCTGATTTGCCTTCTGAGCCACATAAACATGTATCCATATTAGACATTTTAACCTACCTATTCCACAATCTTCTTACATTCATTTTGTCTAAAATTGGACTCATTGTCTTTTCTCCAAAGCATGTCCCTCCTCCTGTATTTCCTTCAGTATAACTGGGAAGTCCAAAGGTGGCTTCTTCTTTAGGCGTAGTGTGATGGTTAGGTTCTGGTGACAACTTGGCCAGGTGTCCAGTTGTCTGGTCACTCAAGCACTGGCCTAACTTACTGCAAAGATATTTCATGGCTGGTTAATAAACCAGAAGACTGGGTTATTAAATCATAGATCAGTTGATTGCAGTTGTGACTGATTACACCCATGATCAAATAAAGGTGTGTTTCCTACAAATGATATAATCCAATCAGATGGATTTGCTCCAATCGATTGAAGACTTTAATGGCAGAAGAGAGAATTTCCACTGCTTCTTCAGCCACTGAGACTCCCCTATGGAGTTCAAGCCCCTTTATCAGAGTTGCCAGTCCTACAGATTTTGGACTCTTGCATTCCCACAGTTGCATGAAACACTTTTATAAATCTCATATTTACAGATATCTCCTGTTGGTGCTGCTTATCTATAGAACCCTGACTAATACAGCTTGTTATCAAGAGTGGGATGGTTCTTGAGATATAGAATGTTAAAAATGGATTTTTACAATGATTTTCTACTCTGATTAGACTCAAAAGCACTAATGACTGTTTCCAATAATCAACATGGCACTGACGGTCCATGCTGTGAGTTGGCAACAGAGATACAGAAAATATCACCATGTAATTCTGTAAATTGTATGCTTATATGAGGCAAGGCTCTAGGTCAGAGTTTTTGACACCTTAATGGACTTTTGTGGAGTTAAGAGGTATAATGATATTGAATGGTTGTTGTTAGATATCCTGGATACAGTTATGAAAGAAAGAGATGAGGTGAAGGCTTCAAATTTGCAACTTAAGTGCCCTATGAAAGATGTAAAAGTTTCCATGTGTGCCCTGAAATAAAATCTTATTTCCTATGGACATAGACTTGACATCTCTGAAAACCAGACACAGAGCCTCATTGTTGGAATAGCAGATTTATAATGTAAACTAAAATCTCAACCTTGCAAGGTATCTGCTGTTAAAGTAAGGGCTTTCATTGGAAAAGGATGGGATCCTGAAATTTAGGATGGGGACATACAGCTTGATAATGATGGCAATGGGGACACAGAAATCCTGGATTCTGCTGAGTCTTTGCTAGATAGATCTGTAATGGTCTGTCCTGAGGAAACAACGGCCCTACCTCCAGCCTGCACTGAGGAAAGAGCTTCCCAACCTCCAGCCTGCCTTGAGGAAAGAGCTTCCCGGACTCCAGTGCATCCAGAGGAGTCTGCCACCCAACCTCCACTTAAAGAGAATAACCCTTCAATGCCTGCTAAACCAGTAACCACCTCCCCTGGGAAAATAGCCCTCACTCCTCCGTCTGGAGCGACTAATCCTATTTCACCACAGCGCTCTTCTGACCAGTCTCTTTTAAGCCTTTGGTTAATTAAGTTGAACATCACTCATTGCAGAGGGCACTACCCTTAGCTGACTGCACATGTAATCTGCCATAGATGAGTTTCACATGCTAATGATTCAAGTCCACAGCAACAGAACTAGGCATCATCACCTGGCCAAGTTAACACCTAAACCTAACTACCACAGAACCATTTTGGGAAAAGCATAGAACCAACAGAGCCCATGCAGCCAGAGAACTTTGGAGCAGATGGAAAATACCCCTCTGGGAAGCCTTATGAAATGAGGAGAGAAAGCTAGCAGATGTTGCCCTGTGCTCTTGCAGGTGAGAAAGAAACCACGAATTTCATTGGCCCTTTCTTTGGAGTTAAGATATCTTGACCTCAGTGCCTTAATTTGGACATTTTCATGGCCTTAGAACTATAAAGTTGCAACTTAGTACATTCCTTTCTAAAAAGCTGTTTTATTTATGGTATATTGCATTCTAACAGCTTATAAACTAAAACAGATTGTTATACATGATATGCAGGTAGCATCTGAAAATGGACAGCTGCAGCATTACAGCCCTTTGTGGGACATCCTTGAAGGATAGCGGTGAGGGGAAATCCTGCAAGTGGATGGAAATTTGAGCACTGCACCTGGTTATTTTGCTTGGAAGCAGAACTGGCCAAAGGCGCTTTTGTATACTAACTCATGGGCTAGTGCTAATGGTTTGGCTGGGTAGTCAGGGACTTGGAAGGAGCATGATTGGAAAATTGGTGATAAAGAGGTCTGGGGAAAAGGCATATGGATAGAACTTTTTGAGTGGGCAAAAACCATGAAGATATTTATGGCCCATATGAATGTTCATCAGAGGGTGACTTCAGCAGAGGAAGGTTTTAATAATCAAATGAATAAGATGACCCATTCTGTGGATACAAGACACCCTCTTTCCCCAGCCAGTCCTGCCATTTTCCAATGGGCTCCTGAACAAAGTGGGCATGGTAATAGGGATGGAGGTTATGCATGGGCTCAGCAACATGGACTTCCACTCACCAAGGCTGACCTGGCTACAGCCACTGCTGAGTGCCCAATCTGCCAGCAGAAGAGACCCACACTCAGTCCCTATATAGGACCATTCCCTGAGGTGATCACCCTACTACCTGGTTGTAGGTTGATTACATTGGACTACTTCCATCATGGAAGAGGCAGCAATTTGTTCTAACTGACATATACTCCAGATATGGGTTTGTCTTCCCTACATGCAATGCCTCTGCCAAAACTACCATCTATGGACTTACAGAATGCCTTATACATAGTCATGGTATTCTATGCTGATCAATGAACCTACTTCACAGCAAATGAAGTGCAGAAATGGGCACATGCTCATGGAATTCTCTGGTCTTACCACATTCCCCATCATCCAGAGGCTCCTGGGTTGCTATAACATTGGAATGGCCTTTTGAAGACTCAATTACAGCACCAACTAAGTGGCAATACCTTGCAGGGCTGGGTCAATGTTCTCTAGGAGGCTGTGTATGCTCTGAGTCAGTGTCCACTGTATGGCACTGTTTCTCCCACAGTCAGGATTCACAGGTCCAGGAATTAAGGGGGTGGAAGTGGGAGAGTCACTGCTCACTAGCACCCCTAGTGATTCACTAGGAAAAATTTTTGCTTCCTGCCCCTGCAACCTTAAGCTCTACTGGTCTACAGGTCTTAGTTCCAAAAGGAGGATTGTGGCAGCTGCCCCAAACCTAGTTGCCACGGGCCACCCATACTTGAGACATGACACTGGAAATGACAGCTCAGATTATTCCTGTGACATGGAAATGGAAGAATTTATGAGGAAGGTGTGCTGGTTTGAATCTGTTGTGTACCCCAGAAAAGCCAAGTTCTTTAATTCTCATTCAGTATTGCTGGGTGGGATCCATTTTATTGTTCCCATGGAGATGTGACCCACCCAATTGTGGGTGGTAGCTTTTGATTAGATAGTTTCAATGGAGATGTGTCTCCACCTATTCAGGTGGTGTTGCTTACAGGAGTTCTTTATGAGGGAACCATTTTGGAAAAAGCTAGAAAGCCAACAGAGCCCACACAGCCAGAGACATTTGAAGATGGAGAAAGAAAATGTCCCCAGGGAAGATGATTGAAAGAAGAAGCCAGAGACCTCAGCAGATGCCAGCCACATGTCTTTCCAACTGACACAGGCATTCCTGATCCTCAGCCTTTCCTGAACCAAGGTATCTTTATCTGGATGCCTTGGTTTGTACATTTTTATAGGTTTAGAACTGTAAACTTGCAACTTAATAAATTCTCTTGTTAAAAGCCATTTCATTTCTGGTACATTGTATTTTGGCAGCTTACAAACTAGAACAGAAGGGTTCCCTTTTATTTCCCTCTCTAGGCAATAGTTGGCACTCTAAAAACCAGGAGGGACATTTGAAGCAGACAGTTTTAACACAGGCAAAGCCAAGGACTCAGGAAACAATGTATGAATATCATGGATTTGTAGAGCATTTGAGTATGAGCTCACACCTTCCACCATCTCAGAGAGTTCTCACAACAAATGGTTTTATACATACAACTCAGATGTTAAAAGTCTGGATTTTAACCAAGCCTTACACAGTTGTCAGAAAAGCTATGCAGTTAAGAGAACTGAGAAAGTAGTGAATATAGAAAAGCCTTCAGTCATTCCATGGAAGTTATTCAACGTGGAAGAAATCAAACAAATAAAAATCATATAAAACATTATAAAAATGTTAAATCTTTTAACCATTTTACATCTCTTGGTGAACAAAAAATAATGAAAAGAGGCAAGAAACTTATGAAGGTAAGGACTTAGGGACATCTTTACCATGAGTTCGTCTCTAAATGAAAACAGGAGTCACTTTGGAGAGAAACCATATAAATGTACTCAATGTAGCAAATACTTCAAACAGAATTTTTCTCTTGTTTTACATTACCCAACTCACACTAGAGAGAAACCTTACATCTGTAATGAGTGTGGAAAATCCACTGCCAAGAATTACAACATGATTGTGCATCAGAGAATTCATACTGGGTAGAAACCCTACAAATGCAATAAATGTGGGAAACCCTTCAGTGATAGGTCAGCTCTGACAAAGCACCAGAGCATTCAAACTGGGGAGAAACCTTATGAATGTCTAGAATGTAGAAAAACTTTCAACAGAAATTCATCCCTTGTTTTGCATCAAAGAACTCATACAAGGGGAAGAACATATAGATGCAATGAGTGTTGGGAACCTTCCACTGACATCTCTCACCTCACTGTGCATCTCAGAGTCCATACTGAGGAGTATGAATGTAGCAGATGTGGAAAGGCCTTCGAGATGGCTCATCCCTCAATGGGCATGAGAGGACTCACACTGGCAAGAAGCCCTTTGAATGTGCCCTTTGGAAAATCCTTTAACCACAACTTTGACTTCATTGGGCATAAAAAAAATCCATTCTGGAGAGAAAACTTGTGAATGTAGAGTGTGGGAAAACTCATTGAAAGTATGGCCAAAAGGCACATGAAAAGATGCTCAACTTCCCTGGCTATTAGGGAAATGCAAATCAAAACCACAATGAGATATCATCTCACACCCACCAGAATGGCCATTATCAATAAAACAGAAAATGACAAGTGCTGGAGAGGATGTAGAGAAAGAGGCACACTTATCCACTGTTGGTGGGAATGTCAAATGGTACAACTGCTGTGGAAGGCAGTGTGGCGGTTCCTCAGGAAGCTAAGTATAGAACTGCCATATGACCCGGAGATACCATTGCTAGGTATCTACTCAGAGGACATGAGGGCAAGGACACAAACAGACATTTGCACACGAATGCTTATAGCAGCATTATGTATAATTGCCAAGAGATGGAAACAGCAAAATTGTCCATCAACAGACGAGTGGCTAAACAAGCTAGAGTATATGCATACAATGGAATACTATGCAGTTATAAGACAGAATAAAGTTATGAAGTATGCAACAACATGGATGGACCTTAAGGACATTATGTTGAGTGAGATTAGCCAGAAACAAAAGGACAAATACTGTATGGTCTCACTGATATGAATTGACATTAGTGAATGAACTTGGAAAACTTCAGTTGGTAACAGAGACAATCAGCAGATAGAAATAGAGTAGATGTTGGGTAATTGGAGCTGAAGGCATACATATTGTGCAACAGGACCGATTGTAAAAATTCAGAAATGGATAGCACAATACTACCTAACTGTAATATAATAATGCTAGAACACTGAATGAAGCTGAATGTGAGAATGAAAGAGGGTGGAGGCCTGGGGCCACAAATGAAATCAGAAGGATAGACAATAAAGACTGAGATGGTATAATCTAGGAATGCCTAGAGTGTATAATGATAGTGACTAAATGTACAAATTTAAAAATGTTTTTGCATGAGGAAGAACAAAGGAATGTCAATATGGCAGGGTGTTGAAAACAGATCATAATTCATATTTTAAAACCTTAACTTATGCATGAGAGTAAAGCAAAAAATGTTCATTTGCTACAAAATTTATATTTTGACTAGTGCATTTCCTAATATAACTTATGTGGACAGCTTAACTGAACACCATAGTACATGAAACCTTGAGTACGGCATGAGATTTTGTAGGTTTCTCCAGACTGATACTCTGATAAATCCCAGAGTGATTCGAACAGTGAATAAAGAAGTATTTAAAAAGTCCCCTTGGGGAATGGCGAGAAAGGGGAAAAACTCAACTTCCCCAAATGGAGAATTCTTGATATTCTCACAAGCAGTAGGGACAACCAAAGCAATAGGTGGAGCCCACAATCTGGGGGTTTGTTCATATGAAACTTAACCCTGAAAAGGATAGGCTAAGCCTACTTAAAATTAGGCCTAAGAGAACCTCTTTTGTTCCTCAGATGTGGCCTCTCTCTCTCAGCCAACATGACAAGCAAACTCACTGCCCTCCCCCTCTCTACATGGGACATGACTCCTAGGGGTGTGGACCTTCCTGGCAATGTTGGACAGAAATCCTAGAATGAGTTGGGACTCAGCATCAAGGGATTGAAAAAATCTTCTCGACCAAAAGGGGGAAGAACGAAATGAGACAAAATGTCAATGGCTGAGAGATTCCAGAGATGAGAGGTTATCCTGGAGGTTATTCGTATGCATAATATAAATATCACCTTTTTAGTTAAGGTAAAATGGAGAGGTTGGAGGTAACTTCCTGAAAATGTAGAGCTGTGTTCCAGGAGCCATGTTTCTTGAAGATGATTGTATAATGATACAGCTTTCGCAATGTGACTGTGATTGTGAAAACCTTGTGTCTGATGCTCCTTTTATCTACCTATTGACAGAAGAGTAAAACATATGGATTAAAAATAAATAATAGGAAGGAAAATTAGATATGACATATAAAATCCAAAAGGCAAAATGGTAGAAGAAAGTACTACCCGTACAGTAATAACACTAAATGTTAATGGATTGAACTCCCCAATCAAAAGACATAGACTGGCAGAATGGATTAAAAAACAGGATCCTTCTATATGCTGTCTACAGGAAACACATCTTAGACCCAAAGATAAACATAG
>PVIY010033559.1:0-27921 GCA_004026745.1 Myrmecophaga tridactyla
CTTTCCAATTTGGATTCCTTGTATTTCTTTTTCTTGCCTAATTGATCTGGCTAGAACTTCTAGTACAATGTTGAGTTACAGTGGTAACTTCCTTGTCTTGTTTCCGATTGTAAGGAGAAAGCTTTCAGTCTTTTACTTTTGACTATGATGTTAGCTGTTCAGTTTTAAAATATACCTTTTATTATGTTGAGGGAGTTTCCTTCTATTCGTACTTTTTTGGTATTTTTCTCAAGAAGAGGAGCTGGATGTTTTCAAATGCTTTTTTTGTGTTAAATGAGATGATCATGTGGTTTTTTCTTCATTCTGTTAACATAGTGTATTACATTAATTGGTTTTATGTTGAATCACCCTTGCATACCTGAGGTAGATCCCACATGGTCATGGTGTATAATTTTTTTTAATGTGCTATTCAAATATATTTGCTAATATTTTGTTGAGGATTTTTGCATCTACATGTATAAAGGATATGGGTCTATAATTTTCTTTTCTTGTGATATCTATATTTGCTTTGGTATGAGGGTAATGGTGACCCCATAGATTGAGTTAGGATGTGTTCCCTTCTTTTCAATTTTTTGGAAGCATTGGTGTTAGTCTTCATAGAATGATTGGTAAAATTCATCAGTGAAGCCATCTGAACCTTGGCTTTTCTTTGAAGCTTCTTGATTACCGATTCAAGGTCTACTTTTAATTGTTGAAAGCCTCTATTTCTTCTTGAGTTGGTGTTGGTAGTCTGTGTGTTTCTAGAAATTTGTCCATTTCATCTAGATTATCTAATTTGTTGGTGTACAGTTGTTCATAGTATCCTCTTATAAGCCTTTTTATTTCTGTTTGGTCAGTAGTAATGTACCTGTTTCATTTTTTATTTTAACTTTGCCTTCTTTTTTCTTTGTCAGTCTAGCTAAAGTTTGTCAATTTTACTGATCTTTTTAAAGAACTATATTTTAATTTTTGATCCTCTATTGTTTATTCTCTATTCATTTTTCTCCATTTTGACCCTTGTTATTTCTTTTCTTCTGCTCACTTTGGGTAAGGTTTTTCTTTTTTGAAATTTGAAATCTTCTTTTTAAATGTAAACATTTAAAGCTATACATTTCTTCTCAGCATTGGCTTTGCTGCATCCCATAAGTTTTGGTATGCTGTGTTTTCATTTTTATCTGCCTCAAGATATTTCCTAAGTCTCCTGGTGCATTTTTGTTTGATTCATTAGTTGTGTAAGAGCATGTTGTTTAATTCCTACACATTCATAAAATTTCTAGTTCTTCAGTTTTTGATTCCTAGCTTCATTGCATCATGGTCAAAGAAGATACACTGTATGATTTCAATGTTTTAAAATTTATTGAGACTTGTTTTCTTGTGACCTAACATATGGTCTATCCTGGAGAATGAACCTTGTGCACTAGAGAAAATGTGTTTTTGGCTGCAGTAGGGTGCAGTGTATATATATGTCTATTAGTAGGTTTAGCTGGTTTAGAATACTGTTCAAGTCTTCTAGTTCTTTATTGCTGTTTGGTCTAGCTGCTGTATCTATTATTGAAAGTTGTTTATTGGAATCTCTTACTGTTAACGTAGAAATGTCTATTTTTTCCCTTCAAATCTGTCAATATGCTGTAGGACTATGCTATATGTTATATCTTCTTGCTGAATTGACCCTCTTGTAATTATGTAGTACTCTTCTTTGTCCCTCATAACAGCTTTTTACTTAAGGTCTATTTATTTGATATTAGTGCAGTTACGCAGGTTCTCTTTTTGTTGCTATTTGTTTGATGTATTTTTTCCATCCTTTCGCTTTCAACCTACCTGTGTCTTTGAATTTCAGATGAGTTTCTTATAAACAGCATATAATTGTGTCATGCTTTTTCTGTCCATTCTGCAAAATTAAACTTTTACATTTAATTCTTTTACATTTAAAGTAGCTACTGATAATTCAGGACTTTCTTCTGCCATTTTCCTATTTAGTCTTTGTAAGTTTTATACCTTATTTGACCCTCAATTCTTCCATTAATACCTGCTTCATATTCATTTGATATTTTTGTAGTGTACTGTCTTGAGTCCTTCTCATTTCCTTTTGTGTGTATTTTTCAGATATTTTCTTTGTGCTTACCATCAGGCTCACATTTAATATTATAAATCTATAAAAATCATGGGATATTTAATACCAACTTAACTTCAATAACATACCATATACTATTCCTATACTCACCATTTTTTTGAACTTGATAAAAATTATGGATTTATCATTATTTTTTATGCATTTGTATTTTTGAAACTGTAAGAAGTAAAAAAATGGAATTACATACTGAAAAATGCCATAGCACCAGCATTTATAGTTACCCAGATGGTTACCTTTATCAGATCTTTATTTCTTTATGCCTGTTTGATTCACTGTTGAGCATAGTTTCCTTTCAGTCTGAAAAACTCTCTATAGTATTGCTTATAGGACAGGCTAGTTGTGACAAATTCCCTCAACTTTTTATATGGAATGTCTTTAGTATCTCCCTCATTTTTCAAAGACAACCTTGCTGGATATAAAATTCTTGGTTGGCTGTTATGTTCTTTCAGCACTTTGAATATGTCATCTCACTACCTTCTTGCCTCCTTGATTTCTGATGAGAAAATTGCACTTAGTGTTACTGGGGCTCCTTTGTACCTAATACATTGCATTTCTCTTGGAGTTTTCAGAATTCTCCTTGTGTCCTTTGGAATTTGACAGTTTGGCTATCATGTGTCTTGGCCTGGTTCTGATCAAGTTTATCCTGTTTGTGCTTTGTTGGGTATGTGAATGTGTATACTCATGCCTTTCATTAAATTTGGTAAGTTTTCTGCCACTAGTTCATTGAATATTCCTCCTGCCCCTTTCTCTCTTTGTTCTCCTGTTGGGACCCCCATGATATGTATATTGGGAAGTCTGATTGTTTCACAGGTCTCTTAGGCTTGGTTCACTTCTTTTCATTCTCTTTTCTTTCTGCTCCTCAGCCTGAATCATATCAATTTCTTACATTTGAATTCACTAATCCCTTCTTCTGCCCACTGTATTCTGCTCTTGACCCATCAAGGGAGCTTTTTATTTTGTTTATTGTGGTCTTCAACTCCAGTGTTTCTGTTTGGTCCTTTTTTTTTGTATGCTGTATGGCAGGGTCACATTTCATTATTTTTCCATATGAGCATCCCATTATTGCAGTACCATTTGTTGAATTTTTATCTGCTTTTGTTTGGTTGTTTTGTTTTTGGAAAGTGTATGGACTTGGAATCGAACCCAGGTCTCCTGCATGGCAGGTGAGAATTCTATCACTAAACAACCCTTGCACCCCCAGTTTGGTTCCTTTTTATAATTTCTATCTTTGTATTGAGGTTATTAGTTTGTTCATTCATTCTTTTCTTCATATTCTTTAGTTCTTCCTCTCCATGTTTTCCTTTAGCCGTTTGAGCATATCACAGATCAATTTTTTAAAGTCTTTGTCTGGAATGTCCAAAGTCTTGTTTTCTTCATTGATGATTTCTGAGGTTTTATCTTGTTCCTTTGGATGGACCATCATTTCTTTTCTTTGTTTGTCTTATAGTCTTTTGTTGTTGTTGTTAAACATAATTTCTTTTATTAGAGAAACTGTAGGTTAACAAAGAATGCCTTGTTATCTTTCGTTGCACACTGTATATTTTAATATTTTAATGTGTTAACTCTTGGATTTAGTCCCTGTGTTGTCTGTTCCTTGAGTTTGAATCCAGCTAGAGATATAACAGATATTTTGTTGAGTGCCAGGAGCCAATAAAAACAAACCAATGCAAAAAACACCATTCACAGCCTTGCAAATTGGGTCTGTGTTGGCCTTCAAAGTTCAGCCTTCCTACCAGGAAGATCAGCCTGATGCAACAGTGTGGGGTCCTCACTTTTTCTGCCACCACATCTTGTTATAGGCAAGTTATCTGTGGCTTTAGGGATTTCCCCCTTTACAGGAATTCATATGCCCCCCTCTATTCCCTATGAAATAGACTTTTGCCTTCTCCCAGGTATTCTATTTTATATTTTGAATCTGGTAATCCTGTGCCCTAAGCAACTTCTATTTGATTGTTTCTTACGCTGCTTTAGTTGTGTGCAAACTTCTGTCTACAGGATAGTTCAGGGAGGGCAAGCTAGAGTTGAATGTCAAGGTTCAGTCCTTCAGACTGCCATTTGATAGACAGGCACTGACATACAGGCAGTATGCCAGAAATTCTTACAGATAGAGAGTACAAACATAGGAGTTACTCTGCTCTCTCTAGAACAGGGCCAGGAACCCACAATGAGGTTGCAGGTCAGCTCCACACCATGCCAGGGAGAGCGTATGGGATGGGTCAGCAAGGCCACAAGAGAGGAGTCAGTAAGGGACCTCTTACTGTTTTTAAACTGTGTTGTCTTGATTTGGCACTCGCCCAGTTACTGAAACCCTTTAATTCTTTTCTAGAGTTCTGGGGAAGACAGTTCTGCCAGTTTTTACTTGTTGTTCAAAGATTATGTGGAGGAACTGAACCATGGAACACCTTATGCTGCCATTTTGGTTGGCCAGAGTTTCTTTCAAGCCGGCCACCCTAATTTTTTTTTTTTTTTTAATTTGCATATGGGCAGGAGGCACCAGGGATCGAACTCCAGACCTCCAGCACGGCAGGTCGGAGCTCTGCCTGCTGAGCCACGGCAGCCGCCCCCTAATTTTTTTAGATGGATGCTTAGATAATTGTTTTTTAAGTCTTTCTTCTTTTCAAACATATGCAAAAAAGTCTATAAATTTCTCCCTGATCATGATTTTAGCTGTATCCAGTGAGTTTTTAAAAATTGTCTTTTATTTAATTATTTGACAAGTATTTATTGAATGCGTATTATTCACCAGGAATGGTACTGAGATCTCTACAATTATTGTGTTATTTAACCATGCAACAGATCACAAAGTTGGTACTATAATTATTCCCCTTTGACAGGTGAAAATTGGAAACCCAAAGAGGTTGGTAAAATCATCTAGTTAATAGTGAGCAAGTTACTAGGGCCTGGGAAGGGGTATGTGTATGGGGAGTTATTACTTAATGGGTGCAGAGTTTCTCTTTGAGATGAATATGTAGGGATAGTGGATGTCGGTGAAGGTAGCACAATATGTGAATATAATTAATTCTACTTGAAAATGGCTAATATGTGAAAATTTGAGTTTTATTTATGCTATTATAATAAAAATTTTTAGAAAGGAACCATAGAAGAGATCTCCTTTTGTGTCCCCATTGAGTTTTACTATTTGCTATTTTCATTATCATTCACTTCAAAATATTTTCTAATTTCCAATTTGTTTTCTTGTTTGACTTTTGTGTTATTTCATATAAAGGGGGTTTCCTAATCCTTTTATTATTGGTTTCTAATCAGAGAAAATACTCTGTGGTTTTAATTCCTTTTAACTTCTTGAGGCTTACTTTATAGAGAATATATGCTCAACTTTTGTAAATGATTGCATGCCCTGGGAAAGAATATATATTTTGTAATTGTTGATACAGTGTCCTGTATTAGTCAGGTTTGTTAATCATGTTGTTGAAAGCTCTGTCTTTACTTTTTTATTGTCTATAGTATTCCAGTAGTTACTGTTTTAGTTTCCTAACTTCTAAAACATATACCATATTTTGTGGTTTGGAGCTATGTACCCCAGAAAACATGTTCTTAAACTTAATCCACCCCTGTGGGTGTGAACCCATTCTAAATAGGACATTTTGATGAAGTTCTTCAGTTAAAGTGTGGCCCAACTCAGTCAGTATGAGTCTCAATCCTTTTACTGAAGTAGAACGAAATTCTTACAGATAGAGAGAAAGTCACAGAAGGAGCAACTAGTAGCTGAACATCAATGGAACCTGGAAAGAAGGCAGAGGCCAGGTGAGGCTTCTATGTCCATTGTCATGTGACAGAGGATCCCAGGACCAAACGTTGCTGGTAGGCTGCCTCAGAATACTAGTCTTCAGGAAGAAAGCATCACCTCGATGACACCTTGATATGGACTTGTCCTAGCCTCAAAATGTGAGCCAATAAATTCCCATTGTTTAAACCAACCCATTACATGGTATTTGC
This sequence comes from Myrmecophaga tridactyla, assembly GCA_004026745.1. Taxonomy (NCBI): domain Eukaryota; kingdom Metazoa; phylum Chordata; class Mammalia; order Pilosa; family Myrmecophagidae; genus Myrmecophaga; species Myrmecophaga tridactyla. The sequence continues at coordinate 6,065 of PVIY010033559.1, forward strand.
TTTAGCAATGAGGAAACTAAAATACCATAAGATGACTTGGCTTAACAAAGGGAATGTACTAGCTCACAGTTTAAGAGGCTATAAGGCTTACTTCCTCCTGGGGTCTGTATCTTCTGGCTGACCAGCAATCTTTAGGCTTCCTTGGCTCTTCCATCACATGACAATGCATAAGGCTGTGTCTTCTTTCTCCTCCAGATCCACTGACTTCTGGCTTCTGGCTGCTCCCCATGGCTTCTCTCTCCCATCTAACTTTCCCTCTGCTTATAAAGGACTCCACTATTTCAGATCAAAGCCCAACTTGATTTGGGCTACACCTTAACTGAAGTAACATTTTGAGGAGATTTGATTTACAATGGGTCTACACCCACCAGAACGTGGACTGAAACCAAGAACTTGTCCAAACTGGGGTACACAATTAATCCACCACAATTATTGAGAGAGTTGTGCTAGAATCTCTCACTACATTTATGGATTTGTTCCTTTCTAATTCTTTCAATTATATATATATCTTTTAATTTGAAATGATTTCAAATTTATAGGGCAGTTGCAAAAGTAATACAAAACCAATATATCCTCTAAGCAGAGATCCAGATTTACCAACTTTTAACATATTGCCACATTTGTTCTATCATTCTACTTCTCTTTCTCAATCTCCTATCTATATCTATCTATCTATCCATACATTTATCTATCTATCATCCATCTATATCTATCTGCCCACCTATCTATCTTTCTATCTAATCTATCTGATTTATCTGTTTTCTAAACATTTGAGGGTAGGGTGCATATATCATGCTTCTTGAACAATTAGTACTTCAATGTATCTTTCCTAAGAACAAAGATATTTACTTCTGTAATCACATTAAGTGCAGTTATCAAGTTCAAGAAATTTACCATTGATGTAAAGCATGCTTGTTTTTTCTACTCATGGTTGTCTGGTTCTATTTTTCTTTGATAAATTATATACAGATGTAAAACTGGAAATATATGTCTAATTGTATACTAAATACAAAGTAAATTCAAAGATATCATACCTTTCTCATAGTATTATTGAAGCTGTAGTCATTCCTCCCGTGTATTTCCCACACTATAAAATTTACTTCAATATCGTTCATATATCCATTATCATTGTATCTGGAAGAAACAGCAAACACATCAAATAGTTTAATGCAGAATAGGGAGTTCAAAGTTCCAGCTTTTGAGTGAAATAGGCATAGGTTTAATTCCTGTGCTTCCCACTTAATATCTTATGATCCTGGAGAAGTTACTTAAATTCTAAAAGCCTCAGTTTCCATATCTGCAAAATAATAATGTCTGCTGTAGGTTTATTTTTGAGAATTGAATGAACCAATGTATTCAAATCACTTAGCATAAGGCCTGACATATAGTAAGTGGTCAATGAATGGTGATTTTAATTATCATCCCTGTTTAAATAGTTGGAGCCATAAATTCTCTTCACTTGGATATAAGTCATATATTGATAAAGTGAGGGTAGCTGAGGCCCAGCTGTTGTGGATGTTACCAGGGAGAGAGACAGGAGGATGTGATGAATGGAAGACGGGCAGAGCAAGGATCCCTTGGTGTAATTTAATAAACAATTACTTATTGGATGCTTATTATGTACCAGAGAATTAAGCCACTGAATTTTTATGCTGAGAATTGAGGTGCAGCAGATAACCCAAGAGGAACCATGTAGAAAATATGGCTGTGTCTCAAAGAATCAGAGGCATCTGCAAGAGTTGAAATGGGGCTGAGAAGCAGTAATAGTCTGTCAGTTCCCTGGACAGTCACGCAGAGCTCATGCTCAGAGAAGAGAGGATGCCTGTACAGGCAGCAGACACCAGCAGAGAGTCCAGCATGGACAGGATGTCCCCCTCCCCTGATACCGGGACTGGGTATATAAGCCCATTGAGTTTACAGTAGTTACCACAAACTGAGTGAGCTGGCATCAGTTGACTCTCATAAGAGCAGTAAGCTATAGTGTCATCTAGTGGCAATAAGAATAAATTACATGACTCATAACCTCTGGGTTTATAGAGCTCTTCAGTATCTGTATAATGGTCTTTGATAATACATTATATATTTCACTGAGAATATGTGTGCATTTGAAGATTTTTTTATTAGAGCACTGTAAGATTTACAGAAAAATCACACATAAAACAATTTCCATATCCCTCCATACACATAGTTTTCCCTATTACTAATATCGTATTAGTGTGGTACTTTTGTTACAATTAATGAACCAATATTATTATAATTAGATTGTTAACTCTACTCTACAGTTTACATTAGGGTTTACTCTTTGCATTGTACAGTTCTGGTTTTTTTTAAAATTTTTATTCTGGTAACATATATACAACATACAATTTTCCATTTTAACCACTGTCAAATAGTCAAATATATAATTTGGTGGTGTTAATTACATTCACAGTGTTGTACTACCATCACCCATTACTAAAATATTTCCATCACCCAAACAGAAACTGTACTATTTAAATGTTAACTCCCCACTTAAATTCTCCACTCCAACTCCTGATCTGGGTAACTTATTGTGCTGGTTTGAATATGTTGTGTACCACAGAAAAGCCATGTCATTTATTCCATATTAAATATTGCCTGGTGGAATCTTTTTGATTGTTACCTTGGAGATTTGACCCACCCAATTATGGGTGCTAACTTTTGATTAGATGGTTTCCATGGAGATGTGTCTCTACCTATTCAAGGTGGGGTTGCTTACTGGAGCCCTTTAAGAGGGAACCATTTTGGAAAAACCTCAGAGCAACCAGAGCCACCAGAACCAACAGAGTCAACAGAATGGACAGAGCCCTGGGAAAGCCCTTGAAGAGAAAGCTAGCAGATCTCGCCAGGTGCCTTCCCAGATGAGAGAGAAACCCTGAACACCATCAGCCTTCTTGAACCAAGGTATCTTTCCCTGATGTCTTAATTTGAACATTTTCATAGCCTTGCCTTAATTTGGACATTTTCATGGCCTTGGAACTATAAACTTGCAACTTAATAAATTCCCCTTTTTAAAAGCTGTTTCTGGTATATTGCATTGTGGCAGTTTGTAAATTAAAACACTTGTATTCTAATTTATGACTCTGTGAATTTGCATATTCTAATTACTTCATATCAGTGAGATTATAGAAAATTTGTCCTTTTGTGTTTGTCTTATCTTGTCCAACATGATGTCTTCAAGGTTCACCCATGTTGTAATCTGTATTAGATCTCATTCCTTTTTACTGCTAATTAATGCTCCATGTGCATACATATGTCTACACGCACACACACACACATACCATTTTGTTTATCCATTCTTTCATTGATGGGCACTGGACTGATTCCACCTTTTTGCAATTGCAAATAATGCTCCTGTGAACATTGGTGTACAGATATCTGTTTAGGTCTAAGTTTTCAATTCTTGAAGTGGGATTGCTGTGTCATATGGTAATTCTATAATTAACTTTCTGAGGAACAGCTAAACTGTTTTGAATGGCAGCTGTACCATTTTACATTTCCACCAAAAAGTACAAGTTTTCCTATTTTTCCACATCCTCATAAACACATTTTAAATAAAAGCCGACCATGAAGTAGTATCTCATTGTGATTTTGACTTTCATTTCCCTAATGGCTAATAATGTTGAGCATCTTTGCATGTGTTTCCTGGCCATTTGTATATTTTCTTTAGAGGTCTTCTTTAGAGGAATATCTATTTAAGTCTTTTTTTAAATTGGGTTGTCTTTTTGTTGTTATGTTGTATACATATAACATGTAACATTTGTTATGTTGTATAGAATATTTTATATGTTCTAGATATTAAACCTTGGATATTAAATATATGATTTACAAATATTTTCTCCCACAATGTAGGTTGTCTTTATACTTTCTTGATAATATCCTTTGATGCACAAAAGTTTTTAATTTTGATGAGGTCTCATTGCTGTATTTTTAATTTTGTTGCTTGTGCTTTTGGTATAACATAAGAATCCATTTCCTAACCAAGGTGCTGAAGATGTTCCCTGTATTATCATCTAGGAGTTTTATAGTTTTGGTATTTATATTTAAGCATTAATCTATTTTGAGTTACATTTTGAACATGCTGTGAGATAGGGTTCCACCTTCATTCTTTTGCATGTGGCTAGCCAGTTTTCCCAGTACCATTTGTTGAAGAGACTATTCTTTCCCCTTTGAATGGACTTGGCACCCTTGTCAAAAATCATTTGGCTGTAAGTGTGAGGGTTTATTTTTGAACTCTTAATTCAATTCCATTGGTCTATATGTTAGTCTTTATGTGATGACCACACTGTTTTGATGATGGTAGCTTTGTAATACGTTTTGAAATTGGTACGTGAAAATCCTCCAGCTTCATTCTTCTTTTTCAAGATGATTTTGAATATTTGGGACCCCTAACCCTTTTATATGAATTTCATGATTGGATTTTCCATTTCTGCAAAGAAGGCTGTCAGAATTTGGGTTGAAATTGTGTTAAATCTGTAAATCACTTTGTGTAGAATTGGCATCTTAATGATAATGTCTTCCAGTCTGTGAACATGGTATGTTCTTCCATTTATTTCTCTTCACTTCTTTTGTAGGTCCTGTGCCCTGCCTGGTTCCAAAGCCAATGCTAAATAATTTAAGTTTTTATTATAGCAGCACTATATTTCTAGGTACATGTACAGTTTTTGTATTACAAACCTCTACAATATGTAGTGTCTTAAAGCAACAATTATTCTTCACAGTTATCTGAGTTGTCTGATCATTTCTTCTGCTGATATCACCTGGGTGGACTCATATGGCTTCCTTCAACAGATAGGTCATCTGGAGGCTGACTGCAGCTGGGACAGCAGGGAAGACTGGGGCTTTCTTTACACATCATCTTTCCTCCTTGACTTTTTTTGAACATAGAGTCCTAAGGTTCCAAGAAAGCAAACTCTAATGTGAAAATACCTATCAAGCCTCTGCATGTGTCACATATGCTAGTGCCTCACTGGCACTATACAAAGGATGGATATTGATAGGTGTGATTCATTGGGGCCATTATTGTAAGAATCTATCAAAATAATTTTATACTTCTAACAGAATATGAATGTCCTGGTTTTTCTCCATAGTTACCAATATTTGGCATTGTCAATATTTTACTACTTTGCTATCCTAGTGAATATAGGTGGTATATCACTATATTTTAAATTTTCATTTCTCCAATGATTATGTTCAGCATCTATCTTCTTATCTTCTTATATGAAACATTGAGTCATTTGGTCATTTTAATTTTTAAAATATTTCTGTTTTTGATTTGTAAGAATTCATTATATATTCTGATATAAGTCCTTGTCAGATATATGTATGGTAAATATTTTCTCCAAGGCAGTGATCTGTCTTTTCAATTTTTTATTGTTTTAAACTTTGAATAAGTCAGAGTTATCATTTGTTTAATGATTGGTACTTTTTGTGTTCTGCCTAAGGCATCTTTGTCTATGATTTATCTTGAATTGATTTTTGAGTATGTTGTAAGTTATCAGTGAAGATTCATTTTCTTTTTGTTCTGCTACCATTTGTTGGAAAGGAATTCCTTATACACTAATACTATAGGTTTTAATTTGTCTTGAAATAAGTTAAAGTAAATCCTCTAACTTTGTTTCTCTCTTTAAATATTATTTTGGCTATTCTGCGTTCTTCACATTTCCACATATATTTTAGAGTCAGCGTGTCGATTCCCCTTTGTAAAAGCCAATCCATTTCTGGTATATAACATTCCAGCAGCATTAGCAAACCAAAACAGGTACCTAGGTGTGGTTTTCTTCATTGTTATCCCACATGGTGTTCATCAAGCTTCTGGGATTGTGAGTTGATAGTTTTCACCAATTTTGGGTTCACTTTAGCCAATATTTATTCAAAAAATATTTCTCTCTCATTTTTTTCTCTCCAATTATATTTAAATCAGACTGCTTGATATTATCCCACAGGTCATTGAGGCAGTTAATGTTTTAAATTTTTTTTTCTCATTAGCTCATTTTGGATAAATTCCATTGAACTATCTTCAATTTCACTAATCTTTTTTTCCTGCTGTGTCCAATTTGCTATTAAGTCCGTCCGATGAGTTTTTTTTCTTAAATTTCTGACACTGTATTTTTTTTAAATTACAGTATTCCTATTTAGCTCTTTTTTATAGTTAACATTTCTCTGCTGAGATTCCCTACCTGTTCACCCATTCTCTACCCTTTTCCTAGGAATTCTTTAACATATTTATAATTGTTTTAAAGTTCTTGTCTGCTAATGCCAACCAGTGTCTGGGTCATCTGTAGTCTGCTACTGTTGACTGCCTTTTCTACTTACTATGGTTCATTTCCCTGCTTCTTTGGATGGTTAATAATTTTGGAGTTTGTATTGTGCATTTAAAATTATATATTGTTGATACTTTGGATTTTGTTATTTTCCTCTAAGGAGTTGTTCTAGTTTTCTAGCTGCTGGAATGCAATATACCAGAAATGGAGTGGCATTTTTAAAAGGGGGAATTTAATAAGCTACTAATTTAGATCTAAGTCCATGAAAATGTTTCCTCTTTTATAGGATTCCAGTAAACTAATCAAGACTCACATAGAATGGGTGGAGACACATCTCCACCTAATCAAGTTTAATACCCACAATTAATTGAGTCACATTTCTGTGGAGATAACTAATCAAGTTTGCAGCCTATAGTATTGAATAGGGATTAGAAGAAACTGTTGCTCCCACAAGATTGATTAGGATTAAAACATAGCTTTTCTAGGGTACATGAATTCTTTCAAATCAGCACAGGAGTGGTATTTTTTTTCTGGTAGAAAGATAAATTACTAGTGGATCTCTCTGATCTTGCTGAGACTTAGTTTTAGAGCTTGTTTGGGCTTTTTAATTTTTAGTTTTGCCCTTAATTGCATGGTATTTTGTTCTTGGCTTACCAGATGTGGTCCTTCTGGTTTAAATCTAAAGCCTAAGGTGTTTTCCAATACCATTTAACTTGTCAGGACTTAAACTCCAATCTTTGTCTCTGAGCAGCAGACAAAAGTTAAAATATCTAACTCTTAACGGCTGTTTTCTACTTGGTTCCTTGAAGCCTCTCTCTGCACATGCACAGTTCAAGAATTAGTCAAGGATTTGAGGAAAACATTTTCCAAATTTTTGTTGCTCCCCCTAAATTACTCTGTCCTTTCCAGGATTTCAATTTAAAGCTGCTTTGGTGGTACCAGATTTCTCTGTTTGTCTCTTCTCTCCAGTAGTACTGAAACTTTCTATTAAAATCCTATTCCTTCATACCCTGCCACAGACTATTAGGTGACCTCAGAGGAAAAGCTTACTTATAAAATCTTCCCTTCTTTCAAGGATCATATAAAGTTTCTTCTCTCCAGTGCTTTCAAACAATTATTTATTTCATTTTATCCAGAGCATATAATTGTTTTGGTCAGAGGCATGTCAAATAGAAGCTACTCTAAGATTTCTAGAGCTTGAACTTTGTAAGATATTTTTTCTATTTCTGGCCCTTTGCTTTTCCATATAACTTTTAGAATCTGCTTGTCAAATCCTGTTTAAATCTTTGATGGAATTTTTATTGGAATTGTGGTTTATGGATAAATTAGAGGAGAGATAATACCTTTATGAAACTGAGTCTCTCTATTAAAGCACATGGTGTAGTTATTGAATTATTGTAGTCTTCTTTTATGACTTTTAATAATGTTATATCCCTTTCTCCATAAATGATATAACATCTTTACTGAATGTATGCTTAGTTATTTCTTTTTCTTCTTCCTGCTATTGTAAAGCTTCAGTTGCTCTCAGTTGAAATTGGGAGTTACTGGAGAAGTTTTTGAGGGATGATCAAGATTTACAGGGTAACGCTCCCATCCATGGCCAGTTGATTTTGTTTGTTTTTGTCTTAACCACAAGAATTTTTTCTAATAGCGTGGATGACTAGAAGACACAAATCAGGGCATTGACAAGATCATGCCATCTCCCCAACGTCTGTAGACTGCTGGTGCTGGCTTGATGCAATACTTAGGATCACTGGCTTATAGCACATACTGACCTCTTTCTCCTTGTGTCTGCTCTTCTGCTTTCCACTGACTTCTGGCTTCTTCCTGTGGCTTTTCTTGACCTCCAGTCATATTGGGGGATAATATTTTCCAAAGGACTTATTTACAAATTTCAACACACCCATAGGAACTCAGGTAAAGTCTTGAACATATCTTTAAGGGAGCATGATCCTAACCTCAACAATACCCTTGAAACCTTTACCAAATCAAAAGAGTTTTCTTTTGTTATTTTGCAATCCCCTCACTAGATCATCTTCCTCAGGCAAAAATTGATCTGCTTTCTGTTGCACTGGATTAGTTCCTATTTCCTAGAATTTTAAATAAATAAAATCATATAGTATAAGCATTTCGCTGTATGATTTTTTTCACTAATCATTATTACTTCAAGATTTATCCACTTTGTGGATATGTCTCAATAGTTAATTTTTAAAAAATTGCTGAGCAGTATGTATACACAATGTGTTTATCCGTTGTCCTATTGATTAACATTTGTTTTGTGTTCCATTTCATGGCTATTTAAATAAAGCTGAATATTTGTGTATAAATATTCTATAAGTATTCTATAACCATGCTATTTCTTTTCCTGTAAGTTCCTAGGAGTAAAATGGCTTTTTTATAAGTGTAAGTTTAAACTCCAGAGGAACTGTCAAACTGTTTTTGCAAAGTGGTTCTACTATTTGCAGCATTGGACAGCTCCAGTTTCTCCACATCCTTGCCAATACTTCGTATGGTCCATCTTTTTAAGTTTAACCCTGCTAATAGTTAGATTATGATATCCACTTGTGGTTTTAATTTCCATTTCCATGCTGACTAATGATGTTGGGCATTTTGGTGTGTTTTTGTTTGTTTGTTTTAGTTAGCAAATTGTAAGTTTTAATATTTTATGGTTTTTGAACAATTAATAGATCCATAAAAAGAGAAATATAATTTGACCTGGATGCTGACAGTTATTACAGGCTATGGCATTTTACCAACAGAGAAACAAAAATAATTGTTATAGTGGAATTTAATATGATTACAGAATGTAATATATATATTTTAACTCTGGCAGGTTAAAATTTAGTATAGAAGATGAAAAGTGTGAGAGGATGTAAAAGATACCTAGGTGGCCAATGTCTTTTTAACATACTGGGGACTTGAGAGACACACGGAATTGATGCAAGAAATTGAATATTAATTTCATTCAGAACAGAGTTCTTCAACATTGGCAATATAGACGTTTGGGACAATAATACTTGGTTGCAGGGGATGGAGCCTCTCCTGTGTATTCTTTCATGTTTAGCAGTTATCCTTAACCACAACTTTCTAGATACTAGTAGCACCCCTACCCCAAGTCCTAAGAATCAAAATGGCCCCCAGATATTGTGAAATGTCCCCTGCAGGAAAAACTCAATCAGTTGAGGCCATGATTTCAAGGCACACATCAAAACAACAGCTTAAATAGCTATCAAAATTAGGACTGGGATAAAGGAGAGAATAGTGTAAAAAGGCTAAGTTCTCATATTTCAGACCATAATATCCTAAGATAGCAAGATAAAAAAGATATAAGCAAAAGCAAAACTAAAAATTCAAAAACAAAACAAGCAAAATTGACTGCTTTGGGGAAAAGACATTAGAACTAAGGAGAGAGCTGGCAGGGGAATCTTAGGTTTTTCTAAAAAAATTTTTTATTGATAAAAGTTAACAAACATACAAACATTCTTAACATACAAACATTCCGTACATGGTTTACAATCAGTGGCTCACAGTATCATCACATAGTTATGTATTCATCACCATGATAATTTTTTTGAGCATTTGCATCACTCCAGCAAAAGAAGTAAAAAGAATAAAAGAAAACCTCATACATGTCATACCCCTTCCCACTCCCTCTCATTGACTACTAGTATTCCATCTACCCAATTTATTTTGTCCTTTGTTCCCTCTATTATTTGTTTACTTTTATCCATATTTTTTACTCATTTTGATGTGTTTTTAATGATCATCTGTATATCTTCTTTAGTACAGTGTCTATTCCAAGATTTTGCCCAGTATTTAAATTTTGGTTCTTTGTTTTCTTATTATTGAATTTTTAAAAGTTCTTTACATATATTTGATATGTCCTTTTTTGAGACATACTATATGAAAATGTTTTATCCCTCTGCGTGGTTTCTCTTTATTCTCTTACCAGTGTCTTTTGAAGTGCAGATGTTTAATTTTGATGACATATAATTGATCAGTTTTTGTTTTTACAGAATTTGCTTTTCTATTAAAAGAAATCCTTGGCTTCCTTGAGTCATATTTTTTCTCAAATCTTTTCTTCTAGAAATTTATGCTTTTAAGCAACATTTAAGTTTATGATCCATTTTGAGGTTTTTTTCTCATACGATGTGAGGTATACATCTAAGTTAACTTTTCATTTTTTTTGCATAATGGAAATCAGTTTTTTTCAATATCATTTATTGAAAGATTTTTTCCACTGGATTTACTTTGTATCTTTGCCAAAAAAGCAGGAGCCATAAATATGTGACCTTATATTTAAAAATTCTTTATTATGTTCCATTCTTCTGTTTTCCCTCATGCTAATGCCATTCTTTGTTGTTGTTGTTGTTATATAGCTGTTTAAAAATTTGTGACATTGGATAGTGTTATCCGTCCAACTTTGTTTTTCTTTTTCAATTTTATGTCGGGGCTTCTATTATGTATGTATTCTGTTATTGAGCTTAGAATCAGGTTTTTGATCACTATAAAAAAGCCTCAGGAGCTTTGATTAGAATTTAGTTGCGCAGTTAGTCTGGGAAAATGTCCAAATAAAGTAAGCATCAGGGTGACGCATTCTTCCCAAAGACCACTGCTAGTGATCCTTGGTTCCTCTGCCACGTGGTAAGGTGTACAGTGGTGTCTGCTGATCTCTCCCTTCTCTTCTGGGTTCTGTTACTTTCAGCTTTTTGCTTCCATGGCTTTTTTTCTTCCATACATTCATTGTGTTTATAAAGTATTCCAGAAATAGGATTAAAACCATCCCGAATGAGGTGTGCCACACCTTAAACTCTATGGCCAACTGATTTTTGACAAGGGCGCCAAATCTACTCCATTGGGAAAGAACAATTTCTACAACAAATGGTACCAGAAAAAGGATACCCATAGCCAAAAGAATAAAGGAGGACCCCTACCTCATACTATATACAAAAATAAATTCAAAATAGATCAAAGACCTAGATATAATAACCAGAACTATAAAATTCCTAGAAGAAAACATAAAGAAGCATCTTCTGGACCTTGTGTTAGGCAATGGTTTCTTGGACTTTACATCTGAAACACAAACAACAAGAGAAAAAATAGATAAATGGGACTTCATCAAAATTAAAAACTTGTGCGTCAAAGGGCTCCATCATGAACATAAAAAGACAACCTACAGAATGGGAGAAAATATTTGGAAAACACATCTCTGATAAGGGTTTAATATCCAGAATATATAAAGAACTCCTACAGTTCACCAACAAAAAGACAAACAACCCAATTAAAAAATGGCCAGAGGGCTTCAATAGACATTTCTTCAAAGAAGATACGCACATGGCCAAAAAGCACATGAAAAGATGTGTAGCATCATTAGCTGTTAGGGAAATGCAAATCAAAACCACAGTGGGACACTATTTCACTTCCATTAAAATGGCTACTATTAAAAAATTTAAAATGACAAATGTTGGAGAGAATATGAAGAACTAGGAAAACTCATTCATTGTTGGTGGGAATGTAGAATGGTGTCACTACTGTGGAAAGCAGTAATGTAGTGCCTCAAAAAGGACAGAGGCAATGGTAGCATATTATTTTGAGAATAATTAATAATGCTGAATGGTATGTGAATATGGTAGAAGGGGGAAGTTTAGAGTCATGTATGTCACCAGAAGGAAAGTTAGGGGTTAAAATGTGTGACTGTATAACACAGTGAATCTTGTGATGGACAATGACTGTGATTAACTGTGCAAATATTAAAAGGTTCTTTCGTGAACTAGAGCAAACATATGACACTATTATAAGGAGTAACAAATATATCAGACCAATACTACAAGTCAATATATAGGCGGGGGGAGAGGATTTGGGTTTTCTATTTTCTTTTTATTTCTTTTCTGGAGTAATGAAAATATTCTGAAATTGATCATGGTAATGTATGCACAACTATGTGATGATACTGTGAACCAGTGATTTCATACTTCAGGAGGTTTGCATGGTATGTGGATATATCTCAATACAATTGCATTAAAATTAAAAAAAAAGAGTTGAAGGGCCAACCAAGTCACATCAGACTGTGACATGGAAAGAGTTAAATTGTTAAACACTGAGATTTTAGTGTTTATTTGCCACTGCAGCATGGTTTAACCATACTCAACTAATACAAGGGAAGATGTTCAGGCTATAGATCAGTTTTGGGATTCATCAATATATTGAAACATTTAGATCCAGGAGAATGGATGAGATCCACAGAAGACTGAGTTGAGAAGGAGAAAAGAAAGGAAAGCACATTAAGAGGTCAAAGAGAAAAGGAGAAACTAAGAGGAGATTAAGGGGAACTACCAGTGAGATAGCAGGGAAAGCAGGAGAATGTGATATCCTTAAATTCAAGTGAAGAAAATATTTCAAGTAGGACGAAATGACTGTATCAATTCTTGTTAATAATATCAAAATCAGTTGAGGCCTGAGAATTGGTCATTGGTTTTAGCAATGTGGAAGTCATTGGTCACATGGGACAGCAGTGCCAGTGGAGTGCTGGGGCTAAAACCCACCCAAAACCTAGCTCTTGGTGGGGCAAGGAGTGCCTAGGATGCCCAGGAAAAGCAGTGGCATGATTAGATGTCTAGAAGATCAAAACTCAAAGAAGATAGCCTATTAGCCTGAAAGCACCAAGATCCCATGACACAGGGATTGTAAGAGGGTGATGTAAGAGGGAGGGGCACAGAATAGACTCTTTGAAGTGCCACATTGGTGAGAGATGAGGCACAGAGAAAGCTGGCAGAGGCCTTCTGAATTCCAATAGAGAAAGCTCTGGTAGCATAAATAAATTGGGGCACCTGATTCATTACTTTTGCATCCACCTGCTCTTGAGAGATCAGAAAAGATCAAAAGTGGTCTTCAGCCTAAAAGGTCCCCCAAAAGCCTAAAGCCTTGACTAAAATTTTGATGTTATAGATATAGGAATTTCACTTCCAGAAATTTGTTCTAATGGTATAACTGGATTATTGCTCAAACATGTATGTAGATGGATATTCACTGCAATTTTATTTATGATAGCAAAATTAGAAAGATATAAGTATTATCATTTATACCTTAAATTTTTCTATATTTTCAATTTTGTAACAAGTTGTATTACTTATATTATTATAAGTCAAGAATAAAGGAATAAAGCCAGAGAAGCCAAGCAAACAAACACAGAATTACTTGGAAAAGACTTCCTTATAGTACTTTATTCATGATTTTTATTTTGAAATATTTTTAAGAATTAGGGGTAATGTTTTTTAAATCTCCTCACTTCACTATTCCTTACAGCCCTCAATTATTATTGGCCCATGGAAAGGAAAGTCATATGTCATCTGGGGAGGCTAATTTCTATGAGACAGGCAGGGAAGCTGGTAGCTGCTTGGAGAGAGATTTAGAGAGGATAAAGCAAAGGTTAAGATGCCGCCTGTATCCCTGAGAAGGGTCCCAGCTCTCCTACATACTTATGTCTCAGCTGCTAAATTATAACTTCCCTGAACATACAGGGACCATGTGTTTACCCAATTTTGTGTAACTAGTACTGAAAACTAAGTCTCACATTCATTGCATGCTCAAAATATTTATTATTACATGAATGATTTTTAGCCTTGTTTTCAGACTTTAATTTGAAACCGTCAAAACAAGTTAAAAATTTGGTGGCTAATACTTACAGTTGAATCACAGGATGAAACTTTTCTCCAATAGCAAGTCTCAACGGGCAACCATATTCTTTCCAATCATATGTTACTATCTAGAAAAGGAAAAATTCTTTAGTTATCTTATATATTTGAACCACTGATAAAATTATAATATTCTTACCAAGTCTTCAGATGGCTGATGCCTCAGATATGACCTACAAAAAAGACATTTTTCATTATTTATTTCCCTTCCTTCTTTTCAAACTCAAAAATTAAAACTACTACTTTGTTTAAATATATATTTTCCTAGTCAAGGAGGTGCAACCATAATTACAAAATACTAAGTGTTTACTATATTTCAGGCAATTTTCACTCATATTAAAACATTCTCACAATAATGACAAGCTGTGAATTATTGTCCTCCCTTTGTAGATATGGCACCCTTAGAAGTTGTGAGAAACTTGCTCAAGGCTACAAATCTCGCTCTACTAAGAGGCCTGGTTATAAAGCCCATATTCATTGGGCCAGTCCAGTGCAATTCTTTCTAAAATATTAATAGATCAAAGAATAAAGTAGTTAAAAACAGTAAAGTTTTAAAACTTCAGCTTCCTCCTATAAATAGAATCCAACTTCATGAATTCAAGGGTTTATTCCTTCAAAACCAACCTCTTCCACATTTTCCCGGTCTTCATCAGTCCTCAAACCTGAATCACCTTCACCAACCACATGCTCCATATATTTTACCATGCTCCAGGGAACAGAACTCAATAAATTCCCACAATGGTGGAATAGTGGAATAGCCTACTTCATATTCTTGCCCTTCAGATCCAGCTGTAACATAAACACTGAAAGGCAGTGTCCCCACAAACTCTTAAACATTTCTTCCCCACTCCTGCTATTAGACCTATTGCCTTCAACAAGCATTGCAACGCGGAGCATCTAGACTACTCCATATCCCTTACCCCACGCTTGAGTTTCATGAAATCACTTGAAGGATATGCCTAGTAGTTAAACGCTCTTTCTTTTATTTCTTTCATTTTTTGCGTGGGCAGGCTCTGGGAATTGAACCTGGGTCTTTGGCATGGCAGGCGAGGACTCTGTCACTGAGCCACCGTTGCCCACCCTCATTTATTTTAATTAAGTAGGATTTAAAGTAGAAAATTGTACAGCTTTTCAAAAGCTCTTACAATATTTCAGAAGCTGTGGGCTACTATGCTTTTGACAGTCTAATAAATAGTTCTAAAGTATTTAATTATATGAGAAGGCTTATATAAGATACAAAGCTTACATATTTTATTTCATTATATATTTAATAAATCACCTTATTAAAACTAAATACGTATAAATACAAGGATAGCAAAGCAATCAGAATGTTTGAAGTTGGAATTTATTGGTAAATCCACAACTTCTAACTAATTTAGCTACAGCTGTGTAGAATTAGAGAAAAATTATATAGAAAAAATAGTTTTGTATGTCTTCATTTAACTAGAGGGAGCAATATGGGATTTGGAACTATATGAAAATAAGGCTTGCTTTGTTTATTCTATTAATTTGATGGACAGAGATTTTAACTGACATTTGTATGTCTCAGAAAAGTTACTCATAGTTTCTACACATTTTTCTTAATGCCAAAACTGACTGCACAATGTCAAGCCAAATACGTTGACGCTAATAGGAATTTAACTAATAAATGCCTACATTATTGCTTCTACATTAATATAAAACAGTGATTTTGTTAAAACATTTTCTTACTTGTCAATCACATAAGAAACATTATGCTGAAAACATCCTGTTTTATTAAATCTATAAAAATAAAACACAGTAAAGTTATAATATCATCATTTTTTATAAATTTGCAGAAACATTTAAACATCTAACTCAGCAATTCTCAAACTTGCGAGATCACAAATCATCATTTTCTGAATCACTGGGGTTGGTGCATGCCTTTTATTTTTTTTAATAATCGATTTTACAAATATTTCTAGTAATGCCAAAATCTGAAGTCTACTGATTTACCTCATATATTTAATACATGACTATTGAAAATTCCTAGATAATTTATCAAAATTAAGACAGTTTCTTTGGATATTTTATTCCACATAAACTTGCTTTCTGGTCTTACTGGAAAGAAACATTTTAAGGATTAACTATTTCTAGTTAAGTTGCATGCAGACATAAGGCTATAATGGTCTATTACATGATGAAGTTTTTAGTAAGTAAAATGATTCAATATAACTTAGAAGGAATCCTAGTCACAATTTTATTTAGATAGATACTGGAGGTGTAGACCACCCCCCTCCAACCCTTCATCCAAATTGGATAAAAGCGATGTCATTCTTCACTGACAACTCCTCTGATTCTCCTGAGGTACCTTGTACCCTAAACTGTCCTAGGTCTCTGTGGTGACTTGGAGCTAAGTACCCCAGAAAAATATAGTCAAATCCATTTCTGTGGGTGTGAACCCATTATAAATAGGATGTTTTGATGAGGTTACTTCAATTTAGCTGTGGCCAACTGAATCAGGAGGGGTCTTTTTTAAAAAATTTAATCAAAAATTTTTTTTAATATAACAACATACAAACACGAACATTCTTACCATATTATCATTCCATTCTTAGTATATAATAAAAAAAACTCACAATATCATCACCATGATTGTTTCTTAGAACATTTGCATCAATTCAGAAAAAGAAATAAAAAGAAAAAAGAAAAAACTTATACATACTATACCCCTTACCCTTCCCTCTCATTGACTGCTAGTATTTCCATTTACCCAATATATTTTAGCCTTTGGATTAAGGAGGTGTCTAAATCCTATAACTAGAAGCCTTAAAGAGAAGGCGACAGAAAGAGAAGCACAGGGATCAGTCAGAAGAACCCTGAAGAGAAAGGAGAAGACACCACCATGTGCTTCATTGCCATGTGGCAGAAAAACCAAGGACCAAAGATCACTGGCTGTCAGCACCAGAATGCCAGTCTTTAGGGAAAATGTATCACCTTGCTGATGCCTGAATTTTGGACGTCTGCAAGCCTCAAATTGTGAGCCAATCAATTCCCAATGTTTAATCCAACTTATTATATGGCATTTGGCTTAGCAGCCTGAAAACTAAAACATAGGTCTCCCATGGTGACTGTGAAAACCTCAGACCTATTACAATTTCAGTTCATGATATCAGGGTTGTTTTAGGATTCCACAGCAGTGAATCAGTGACTAAGAGGCCTAGAGTAAAGTTCTGAAATTGCTTTTATCATGGTCTCCAAGTGTTTCTGATGAGCAACCTTATTTGGCAATTTCTGTCCAGACACTCCCAGCAATAGATTGATTTAAGATGCTGTGCATTTTATTGAAGAAGGAATTCAGGGATCTGAGAAGGAATTCTGCCTGCAGTGGTATATATGATTTTGGTACACATGTTTCAAAGAATAGTTATTCTCAAACTTTAATACCCATACTAATCTGGTAATTTTGTTAAAGTGCAGGTTCTTGTTCAGCAGGTCTAGGAGGAAGATCGAGAGTCTGCATTTCTAACAAGGTCCCAAGTGATGCAAGCTTTGATCCATAGACTATACTCAACTAACAAAGATGTAGACCATCATAAAAATAGGATGGTACAAGCTACATATATCAGTTAGTCTTTGTGTCTTCTGAAAAAAAGGAATGGTGGGACAAAGGTGTTAGAAAATACAAAATTCCTTGTTGAATGGGATGGAATTAATTATCAGTCCACCAACTGATTATTACAATTCAGTACTCAAAAGAAATTAGAATGACAGATAATAGAATAGACTTTATTATTATTATGAAAGCAAGTCATTTCAAAAATAGATAAGAATTTCTCACCCCCATTCCCAAACAAAGACAAGGAATTGCCAAAAAAAATTGTTTTCAATATTTTAACCTCCATTAAATAGATTTACATAGGCTGAGCTTGATTTTCCCCATGTAGAAGAAAGAGCTGTGGCAAATGGATGACACAAAATCCAGTATGCTTATGATTGCTTTCCAGAAACCTACAATCTCCAGATGGGTTCCTAGGCCAGATAAATCCTGAAACCCAGATGGGCCAGCCTCTCCAGAACATCAGCTAGTTCCATCCCCCTATCCTATATTATTGACAGCCCCTTCCAACATGAAAGAGTTAGAATGGGCATAACCCAAACATTCTTGAAGATTGGTGGAAAGATCAAAAGAGAAAGTGAAGTTATATAGAGAAGATAAGATTTAACGATGAGTATTATTGCAGAATCATTATATTGATATTTCTTTCGGTTTCCAGTGTCTTGGGGCAGCTAGAAGTAAAAACCTAAAACTGTGGAACTGTAACCCATACCAAACTCTGAAATCTGTTCTACAACTAATTGTTGTGGTGTGCTTTGAACTTTATTGCTTTTTTGTCTATATGTTATTTTTCACAATAAAACTACTCAATGGGTGGAAAACAGGGATTCAAACAGATCCTTCCATGTGAATGTTCATAGCAACATATTCACAACCGCTAAAAGGTAGAAACAACCCAACTGCCCATCGCTAAAGGAATGGAAAAACAAAATGTGATGTATTCATACAATGGAATATTATTCAGTCATAAAAAGGAATGACGTTCTAATAAATGCTACAATGTGGATGAACCGTGAAAACCTTATACCAAGTGAAATAAGCCAGATCACATACTGTATTATTTCATTTATTGGAAATATCTAAAAAAGGAAAATTCATAAAGATAGAAAGTCGGTTAAAGATTACCAGAGGATTGGGTAGAGAATATTGGGGAATTATTGCTTAATGGGTACAAAGTTTCTATTTGGGGTAATGACAAAATTTTGGAAACAGTGGTACAGCATTGTGCATGTAACACCACTGAATTGTATACCTAAAAATGGTTAAAATGGGAAACTGTACTTATATATATTTTACCACAAAAAAATAATCCAATGTGCTTCATTGTGAACTATAGTAAGATCAACAAAATTCATACCTTGGGATTCTCTGGAGAAAGCACTGACAGTTCTATTAAGTTTTCCTCAAAATTTCCTAAAGAAATGGAACTGAGTCTCTCTGAGGTGGGTACAAGCAATTCTCTGATGGAAATGAAACGATAGCTCGTTTGAATAGGATGGAAACCAGAGGTTTCTCCCTCTCATTTCTCTGGGGATAAGTTGCTGACTTAGTAGCTGAGACAGATAGCAACAGATGGAAACTGTCTATATTAAAAGAAGTGCTTAAAAATACTGGTAATAGGGAAAGAGATGAATTCTTTTCCTTTTTGGTATGATTCAAGTGTAATATCTGACTTGGCAAAAAATTCTATTCAAACTAGGTGACAAAATCAATTCAATTTTGGATTTCATTATGGACATAACAGTCATTAGGCTAAAATTATCAATAATAATTGCCATTTAGTTCACCATTTGCTTTACAATTTAAAAAGTAAGACAGGTCAGATGGAAAAAAAATACTTGCCCTTTAGCAGCAATGTATTTAACGGAATCACAGCCAATGGCTATTTGGAACACCTGAAATGAAGTAATTTCGATGGTGAATTCAGTGGTTCTGACATGTGACCTAAAATATTACTACAGCTAAAGCAGTTATGTTTTAGATTTGAGATAATCAACTTTTCAGTATACGATATTGTTATTCTGTTCGGTGCTGTTTTTATCCTTTCTTTTCTTACCTTTGTCCTTACTGTCTTCAAAGCCCAAAGGTTGGTTTTCCACTTTCTTACTCACTATCTCAGACAGCAAGTCTAATCTTAGTTTGCACCATCACCTTTACATCATGGCTATCAACTCTATACTTCCTTTAACTCAGCTGGCAGGTTTCTACTTGGGTACTCAATCTCAAATGCATTACATCCTAAACTCCAGTTGGCATATTGCCTTGCTCTTCAGGCTTGGCATTTTATTCTTTGGCTACTAATTTGACTTCTTTTTTTTTTAATAATAAGTATTTTTATTAAGCATTGCAAGTTGCACTCAATAGCTTTCAAATATTCCACACAAAAGTCCATCTGCAATAAATCAAGCCCAACATTAGTTCATTCTTCTTTTTTCTTCATCTACCCAATTTATTTTACCCCATATCCCCCATTATTTATTTATTTTTATATTTATATTTTTAAAATATTTTTGGTGTAAAAACTTAACACACAAACCTACAAACGTTCTTGACAAACATTCCATACGCAGTATACAATCAGTGGTCACAATGTCATCATATAGTTGTGTATTCATCACCATGATCATATCCATATTTTTTTTACTCATCTGCAATTTGACTTCTCTTTAATCAGAGTCCTGTTTCTAAACTCAGCTGGGAAGCTGACTCTATCTCTACCTGGTTCCGGCACACCTTACTCACTGCTGTCTAATCCCATCCCTCTTCCAGGCTTTCTAAGTGGGATCTAGACACTTACGTTCTGGTTTAAAACAGTCCTTGTATGGGGCACATTTCCATAAGGCAAATCTGGAAAGCCCTATTACTCCATTCCTTATAAGAGGGATTTGGGGGTCAGGAGTGTAAGGATAGAGATTATGTTAGCCAGTCTTGGTGGATTGGTGCATTGAAAGAATTGTCTCGCTTAAACCAATCTTTTAGTCTTTATTTAAAAGAAATAAAGAAAGAATTCATGAATTTTATTTCCTGAACCACATGATGTCACTCCCAGGACCAGATTTTGATCTCTTAACACTCTACCATAATCTTTCCTGCCCATTATTATTTATTTATTTATTTATTTATTTATTTATTTATTTATTTATTTTTGCATGGGCAGGCACCGGGAATCGAACCTGGGTCTCTGGCATGGCAGGTGAGAATTCTGCCACTGAGCCACCGTCATACTGCCCTATTATTAATGTTAAATTTACTTATATGTTGGCTTCCATATGCTCTTACGTGTGTAAAATATTTATGCATATTCTGTACAATTTGTACATATATCAAATGGCTGTATTTTAAATACTCTTCTATAGGGTTTTATAAAGGAAAAATCAAGTGGGGAAAATTACTTATAAAACATTATCAAAAACCCATGACATTAAAGAATAAGAAGTTCTTATATTCGTGTTCATTTGATTTCCTAATCTATTTATTTTTTGGGGGAGTTTCATTTTATTTAGGCTGGCCTAGACTTTCCATTTTCTATAATGTAATTATTAGGTCAGAAAAGTGAAAGCAGCAGAGATAATGTAGTAAGACAACTCTGATGGAACTATTTGTCTGCTAGGGTAAGAAACTGTGTGAATATGTGTGTGCTTAGCTTTAAAGCTGATGGTGTGTCAAGATTCTGTTTTGCTTTATGACAGTAACTGAAGTACTGGTAACCAGAAAAATTTAGGACAGAGGAAAAACACCATACTGTTCTTTTTCCTAAACATAAAAGCCCTGGGAATTACTGCACATTTTTCAGGTTATATCCTTGTCAAAGATCTGGAAAGCAGTCCTTAAACTTTTCCCTTTGGTGGAGAAGGGACAGATTTACTACCTACCAAGTTTTCCATCTTTTTAAATAAAACTAATTGGCCTGCTAGCCCACAGTCCAAATCAAGGGGTGAATCATGCTATCACCAACATTATCACCATCGGGCAGATGGAACAGCTTGAGAATAGAAACAAGGAAATGGGGCAAAAAGTTCTTGAGGAGTGCTATGCCTCTTGCTAGCGCACATATCAGTAAGGCTGCCCTATTCCCAGGAGCCAAGGGATAGCAGTTATTAAAAAAGTGTTCTAACTCTTCTGGCTTCCTTCTGCACAAAACGTGCACTAGCCATTACTAGGAAGGAAGTGGTCCTTGTGTGATGACCCCAAGGAGAGTGGGTGGGCAGGCAGGGAGTCAGGACAAGGGGACTGGCAACAAGCTGTCCACCAGGTGGCAGGAGCCAGCATGGCACCTGGAGCCCCTCGCTGCCTCCTTTCTCCTGAAAA
>PVIY010033560.1:0-28002 GCA_004026745.1 Myrmecophaga tridactyla
ACTTGGGATCCAGGACAACTAAATTCTCACCATGCACACCCCACATCCAACCATTCATTATCAATTACATCTCCATAATAAATTTAGAATGTGTTCCTACCACTCTAATCTTACTTTTTCCATCATTGTCTCTTATCTTTCATAACTAATACTCTAGAATCTTTTGTCTTATACAGTAATGGTTTTAATTCTGCCAAATTTTGTCTTATTTCCATGCCTCACATTCTGTCAAAGTGATCATTTTAATATATAAATATATAGATATTAATGTTACCCTTTTAACAGATCAATATTTTTCAGTGATGTCCCCTCTTCCTTTGGAATCCCTGAATAGCTTACATCTGACACTTGGGCCTTCATGATTCAGACCTGACCACATGTCTGGTTTCATGGCAATGTAGTAATCTCTTGCGTTTTAAGTCTGTCCATGGAAACCACTTATATGTATACTTATTCAGCCTGCACTTGCATACATTTTTTTCTTACACATATAATTCCCTTCTCCTTGGATATTTCGCTCTAAGTTCCTGCCTGGGACAGCTCTACTCATAGTTAAAGCTCAGCCCAGTAGTCATGCACTCAACATTATTGCCTAATTTTTCTAGGTAGGGTTTTATAAACAGTGTTGAACATTTATTGAATGTGTTATTTAATTGAGCATTAACAATATCACTGTGGTAATAATTTTCTGCACTTCAGATGAGGGAACTAAAATTTGGAGAAGTTAAGGACCTTGCTTAAAATCACACAGCCAAGTGAGTGCCAGAAGCAATAATTAAGCCTTGGCATGCCTAATCTAAAATTCATGTTTTTAACTACAATATATTATCATTTCTAAACTTGTTTCCCTTCCTAATGTGGTTACTGAATTTTGTTAATAACTCCAGTAGAGCAATTGTTACACTTTATTTAAAAAAAATTCTGTGTTGATACCTATATTAATCAGGGTTCTCTATGGAAACAGTGACATCTGTAAATATGAGATTTTATAAAAAGTGTCTTATGCAACAGTGGGGATGCACAAGTCCAAATTCTATAGGGCAGGCTGTGGGAAGACAAAACCCATATAAGTTCTATGAATTCCATGAGGGAGGCTGGCTGGCTGAGAGACAAAAATTCTCTTCTGACTGCTGAAATCATCATCTCTCCCTTAAAAGTCTTTGACTGATTGGATTAAATCCAGCTGATTGGATTCTCGCATTGCAGGACACACTCCCCTTAGTTGATTATAGATGTAAACAGTCATAGATGCAATCACTTGACTGATATAATAAATCAGCCTTCTGGTTTAATAACAAACCATGAAATGTTCTTGCCATGATGGTTAGGCCAGTGCTTGCTTGACCAGACAACTGGACATTATCACTTGGGCAAGATGACACATGAACCTAACCATCACAATACCCAGAACAAATTATGCATTCTGGAGGGAAAGGGCCTCATCTTTTTATTCCCAATGACTACCTTTTTCTTTGCTTGGTAGAGAGGCAGGCATTTGCTGGGTATTGTTCAAATAAAATTGCATATTTATGTCTAAAATTTATAATAGTATCCATAAAGATGGAACATAACAATATGATTGCAATGCTATTAAAAATTGTGATGTGTGTTATTATAAGACTATATTTTTATAAAGCCAGTTATATTCAGAAAGTTTGTTCCCTTTTGAATAGTATAGAAATGACCTTCTTTCTCACTCTGTTAATCTGTTCAAACTTCAATTACATTTGAATAGAAATTTGGCCCAATTTCCTTCTTATGACAATCTTATTATGCCATGCTTGGTGACCTTTCCAACAAACACAATTCATTCATTCATCCAAGTTTCAAATCTCTGTGTTACTTGGTTAGCTCTTTTAATGATATTAATTGTCGTTCCAATTCAACCATGGCTGATAGTGATTCTATGAACTTTGTAGTAAATGACAGTGGCTAGCCAGATACTTACTAATCCTATTTCTTTTTCATTATTGGAGAGGAGTGCTACATTTCTTCACCTCACTTATAGTTTAGTGGGGGCTTTTGAATGGGATCTGGTCAATCTGGTCCAAGTAATGTTAGCAGAAGTGATGCATATCACTTTTAGCCCTAGTCATAAAACTCTCTGAGGCCTTCCATCTTCTATATTCTTTTATGAAAGTCATGGGTTGAATCAGAAAATTGGAGGCGTCTTATTTCCAGAGTCATTGCTTAGAGAAAAGCCACCTAAGGGAGACACCTGACCTTCACTGGGCTACATTGTGAACAAAAATAAACTTTACTTTGTTAAGCAACTGAAATCTAGGGATTTCCCTCCATTTCACTGCCTATCCTGATTAATACATGGTTCAGAAATCGACCTTCATGATTCTAAATTGAGTTTCTTTTTCATGAAAACTACAGCTTTCATTTCTCCTTGCCCCTTTACATTATGATTATTCATTTATTCTCTTATTTCAGCAGTCATTATGAACTCTGTTCACTTGAATATTTCTTATTCTCTTAATCCTTTAAACTGCTTCCTGTTTCACTTGTCTCCTTGCATGACCTATCCATGCTCAGTGATTCAAATATAATCATACTACTAATCCTTGAAATTCTATTTCCCAGCCTTGTCAATACAAAATCATAGATATTTATTGCCAAATCTTTTGGGTAACTATTTGGGTAACAATTTTGCCATGTGATTACATTATTTTTAGTATTCTCATTTAAAGCTCTCTAATCTCAAAGAAAAGTCCATTCTTAGGAAAGATATTACCATCTGTGTGTGTGTGTGTGTGGACATGCATGCATACGTGCAAACATACTTAAAACAACACTTGTAGTCTGCATCTACCACCCAATACTACTTCTGACCTCCAATTTTCTTATTCTCAGCAGAGGAACAGTCTACTTCTTTTACTGAGGTCAACATCATATAATCAATATTTCTCCTTTTCTCTTCCTTTCCTCTAAATTTATTCTGTGCTCTTTTTTGTCTCCACTTCTTCTCAGAAATATATAAATGAACCTCACTGAAGACTAACTTTATCACCTAATTTTAATATTCCATTTCTCAAATTACCTGGAATATTGCTAATCCATTATTCTACCACACATGCTTCTCTTTTTCCTTTCTTTCCATCTGGAAGTGTGATCTTCATTTTTATATTAGAGTCTTCACTTAAATGTTCCTAAATATTCAAGATGCTATTCTTTTAGTGTAACACCTTCACATCCAAGCTTCTCAAAAGTGTTTCTTATTCTGTGGATGTTACTGCTTAACAATCACTCTGCTTCCCTTAGCAATGTGGTTTATTTCTCAATATTCAATTGAAACTATGCTCTTCAATCTCACTGATAGCTTTCTGATTCCAAAACCTAATGAAATTTTCTCAATTTTCAATTTCCTTGATTTATCGGCATTGTGTAGAAATGAATGCTCAGACTTTAATTTTTAATTTTAAGGCAAACCAACACATTAATCTACCTTGGAGTTCTCTGTGCCTGTGCCAATTATGTTTTGCTCTTCTTACCCACAGTGAACAGATACAGTTGCCTGGAATTATCAGTATATTTCCAATTACTATCAGTATCTTGGGTAATTTTAGCTACCCAAGCAAACACCTCACTGGAAATTACCTATAAAATAAAATAGACAAATAAGAGAGAGAATTCCTAGGATTTTAAGAAATCTTGGGACATTTATCTTCTCATTACTAAGTGAAATAAGTGTAGATGTTGGTAATGAAAGTGTTATACGAAAGTATTGATTATATCATCATGAAGTTAAGAATATGGTTTCCTTTTTGTGTTCTCTAAAAGTTTTCTGTTTTAACATTTTTTAAACTGTAGTGTGATAAAGAATAAAACAGTTTAAAATCCCATTATATTGCAAGATATTTAAAAGGCAGAGAAGATAATTTCAAAAGCTGTTATCAGGGCGGTTCAGTGGTGGCTCATGGCAAGAATTCTCGCCTGCCGAGCTGGAGACCTGGCTTCAAGTCCCAGAGTCTGACCATGCCAATGTTATCAAAAAGCTGCATGCTTAATCAAGCATTACCAAAACAATGAAAGTACCACTTTGTTTTAGCAAATACATACACAGCAGAAACAGGGAAGATTTACAATGACAGTCTAAAAGTATCTACCCATACCTACTTATTCAGAAGCATATTTCTCTGTTGAAATTTAGTCTTTCATACATAAGTAAGAAACTAATGTAATGCTGATAGCTTCAAAATATCTGATAAAGTTGCCTTTGAGAGCAAAGAAGAGTTTTAGAGAATACCCTATCTGCCCTTAATAACATGGCTTATTATGTTTTACTGAGCATATAGTTATTATACACCAAAATGAAGATAATGGCTTTAATATATTTATTTATGTTGAAAATATATTTGAAATTGAGTTTTTGGTTATCTCAGGAGGAAGACAGAAAAATGGTTAAAAGACCCCATAGTTGTAAAAACCTCTTGAAGGTCATATTTAAGTAAAATGTTAAGAATAATGCTAAAATTTATATCCAGGGGGTCTAGGCAAAAATGTTAAAAGAATGTCCTTCACTGTTTGTTATTTGAAAAGTAAGCTGTCTCAGTTTCTCAGACTGCTATGACAAATGCAACAGAATGGGCTGGTTTAGACAACAGGAATTTATGGGCTCATAGTTTTACGGTCAGGAGAAGTACAGAATTGAAGCATCAGCTAAGTGATGCTTTCTCCCCAATTCCATAACATTCTGGTTGATGTTGGCTGCCTGTGATCCTTGGGGTTCGTTGGCATGTGTCTCTGCTACCTATCATCACAGATGCCCTCTCCTTTCACTACAAGGTTCCATTGACTTCCTACATCTCCCTATGGCTTTCTCTCAATAAAGCCTCCAATCATATGATTACAACTCACCTTCATTCAGTTGGGCTACACCTGAACTAAAAATAATAACAAAACACCTTCAAGAGATTCTTTTTAGGAGAGCATAGGTTATGATTAAGAACATGTGTTTGTTGGCATCATAATTCAACCTATCACATGAGCAAATACTTCCACCTCTAGTTTCAACATGTAAAGAGCTTGGAAGTCATCTCCCTCATCTTTACAAGAAAAAAGCTGAACAAACCCCAAATCAATAATTTTTCTTGAACCTGTCAGAGAATGGAGGTTGCACAGTAAACTCCCATCCTGAAATCTGGAGAGACAGCTGAATACAGAGAAACACAGCAGAGATCAGCTTACCCGGAGCAGAAGCCAATAGTAATTGTTATGAATTGCTGGAGGCTCACCATGAAAGGACAAGAAAATCACCTTTTATTTTAGGCAGGGGCAGTGGAAAGGCATCCAGTTTGAAACATTCTCACTGCGTTTTCCTTAACAAACCTCTACTGTCCAGTGAAAAAGACTTTGCCAGAGTCTTATCTCACAAAGGAAGACTAACAATTACCCAAGTCCATCCTCCTCTGGCCTTTCTGTCTCACCTAAGTGGATGGGCAAAAACAGGAGCACACACGTGCGTGCACACGCGCGCACACACACACACACACACACACAAAGATCAGAGCCCAGAGACCCAGGCTAAGAGAGTAAATGCAATTATGAGATTTTAGAGGGGAACTCCCTCACACCTCCACCATCACATCGACAGAGCTTAAATAGTGGGTTACAGCTGAAAAAGCAGAAAGGCTTTGATTCTATTTAAGCAGGAGTTCTTATTGTTTTTCTGCCTATTCAGTCTATCAGTTACTAAAATAACTGATATTATTATTTATCAGTTATTATTATTTATCAGTTATACACCACAAGTTGAGTGTTGCGGGGTACAATAGCAATTTTGTTTTAATTTTTCTTTGTACTTCTATTAATTTTTGCCTCATGTACTTAGATACTTTGTTTTTTAGACACATATTATGACCTCTTTATCATTATGTAATGCCTTTTTTTCATCCCTGGTTACTTTTCTTTTTCTGGAGGTGATTTGTTCAAAATTAATATGGCTACTCTAGGATTCGTTTGATTACTGTTAGCATGGTATTTCTTTCTCCACACTTTCACTTTGAACCATCCTGTGTCTTTCTATTTAAAGTAGATTTCTTATAGACATATATAATTAGGTCTTATTTTTTTATCCATCCTGATTATATCTGTATTTTAATTGGTCTATTTTGACCAATCACATTTAAAGAGATATTGATGTAGTTAGTAGATGTACAATGTTTGTAATTTTTCTCTTGATTGCTCTTGTATTTTTCCCAAGTTTCTTCATTATTTTTGCCTTCTCTAGTTTTAAATGAGCACTTTATATGCTTCTGTTTTCTCTCTGCTCTGAGGTTAAACATTATATTTCTTTTAAAAATGGTTTTAGCCATTTATGATTAAAAAAAATTGGTCACTCTCTTGTTATTGTAGTTTATAAAGAAACAATCCCGAAACAGTTCATAAATTTTCAGGGCGGTGCTAGGGCGGTGCTACGGTGGCTCAGTGGTCGAATTCTCTCGTTTGCTAGGCGGAGACCCCCATTCATTTCCCAGAGCTTGCCCACACGAAAGAAAAAAAAAAAACAATTCATAAATTTTCAAATACTATTCTCTTTTCCTAAGGTCTATCAATATTTTAAAGCATTTGTGAAAGCCACCGCATTACTCAAGAATTCTAAGTAACTCTTATTTTTAAAGTTTTTTAATAAGAGATGTTGTTGCATAAAAATTTTGTAAAAAATACAGCATTCCTATATACTCCCCATTTTTGACACTTTGCATTAGAATGATGCCTTTCTTACAACTGATGAAAGAATATTAAAATTGTACTATTAACTTTAGTTCATAGTTTACAGTAGTGCATTTTTTCACATTCCAGCCTAATATGATACATATGCTATAATTTATGAAGGAATATTTTTATACTGGTACTATTAACTATAGTCCATTGTTTTCCATAGGGTTCACTGTGTTATACAGTACTATGTTTTATATTTTACTTTATGCTATAACATATATATGACTAAAATTATTCCTTTTAGCTACATTCACATATATAATACAGTACTGTTAATTACACTCACAATGTTGTGCTACCATTACCACCATCCATTTCCAAAACTCTA
The DNA here is from genome assembly GCA_004026745.1 of Myrmecophaga tridactyla. Classification (NCBI taxonomy): domain Eukaryota; kingdom Metazoa; phylum Chordata; class Mammalia; order Pilosa; family Myrmecophagidae; genus Myrmecophaga; species Myrmecophaga tridactyla. The sequence continues at coordinate 7,055 of PVIY010033560.1, forward strand.
TAGTCAAAGTAAATAGAGAGTCTCTCCAAATTAAGAATTAACTCTCCATTCTCAACTCCAAGTCCAGCCCAGGGTAATCTATATTCTTGATTCTAACTCTACGAATTTGCTTATTTTAATTATTTCTTAACAGTGAGGTCATAAAATATTTGTCTTTTGTGTTTGGCTTTTATCACTCAGCATAATGTCTTAATGGTTCATCCCTTTTGCTTCATGTATGAGGACTTCATACCTTCTTGAGACTGAATAATATTCCATTTGTTTGTATGTACCACATTTTGTTTATCAGTTGATGGACACTTGGGTTGCTTCCATCTTTAGGCAATTGTGAGTAATGCTTCTATGAACAACAGTGTGAAAATATCTATTCATGTCTTGCTTTCAATTCTTTTGTGTGTATACCCAGTGGAGGAATTTTCAGTCATGTGGTAATTCTCGCCTTGCTTTCTGAAGAACTGCCAAACTATCTTCCTCAGCAGCAGTACTATTCTATATTTCCACCAGCAATGAATAAGTATTCTTATTTCTCCACATCCTCTCTAATACTTGTAATTTTCTGTGTTTTTTTATAGCAGTCATTCTAGTGTGTGTGAAATGGTATCCCATTATGCTTTTTTGAGGGGAGGGCTTTATTCCTTTATTAGAGAAGTTGTGGGTTTACAGAAAATTTGTGCATAAAATATAGGACTCCTTTTATCACTCCACCATGAACACTGTGATTGGGGTTTATTTGAATATATAAATTGCTTTGGGTAGGACTGACATCTTAATGATATTTAGTCTTCCCATCCATGAACACAGAATGCCTTTGTATTTAAGTCTTTGATTTCTTTTAGCAATTTTTGTTGTAGTTTTCCCTGTACAAATTCTTTGCATTATTAGTTAAATTCGGATCTTTTAGTTGCTATTGTAAATTAATTTTTTTCTTGATTTTCTCTTCATATTGCGCATCACTAGTATACCAAAACATTATTGATGTTTTGTGTTGATCTTGTACCCTGCCATTTTGCTGAATTTGCCCTAGTACCTTTGTTGTTGATTTGGGGGAACATTCTATAAAATGGATTGTGCCAACTACAAATAGTAAAAGTTTTACTCCCTCCTTTCCAATTTGGATGTATTTTATTTATTTATTATGTTGCTTAACAGCTCTAGCTAGAGCTTTTAAACAATGCAGAATAGTAATGGTATCAGTGGGCATCATTAACATGTTCCATATCTTAGAGGGAAAATTTCAGTCTTTGACAGTGGTTAGCTGTGGATTTTTCATATCACCCTTTATCATGTTGAAGAAATTTACTTCTATTTTTTAAAAGTGCTTTTATCAAGAAAGTATGCTAGAATTTTCCATTGCTTTTACTGAGTCAATCTAGATGAACATGTGTTTGTTTGTTTCCCTTCATTTTGTTAATGTGGTGTATTGCACTAGTTGATATTATTATTTTGGTCAACTTTGCATACCTGCAATAAATCGTACTTGATCATGGTGTATATTTCTTTTAATGTGCCACTGAATTTGATTTACACGTTATTTGGTTGAGACTGTTGGCATCTGTATTCTTAAAAGAGATTGATCTATTGTTTTCTTTTCTTGTAATATCTTTATCTGATTTTGGTATTAAGGTGATTTGGGTCTTACAAAATACTAATTAGATAGTGTTACCTCCTGTTGAATTTTTTTGAAGAGTTTGAGAGGGATTGGTTTTAATTCATTTTGGAATGGCAGGTAGAATTGAACTGTGAAGTCATCTGGTCCTGGATTTTTCCTTATTGGGAGGTTTTTGATGACTGATTCAATCTCTTTACTTGTAATTGGTCGGTTGAGATCTCCTATTTCTTCCAGAGACAGTGTATGCTGTTCATGTATTCCTAGGAATTTGTCTATTTCATTTAGGTTGTCTAATTTGTTGGCATACATTTATTCATAGTATTCTCTTACAATCCTTTTTGTTTCTGTGAGGTCAGTAACAATATCCACTCTTTATTGATTTTATTTCTTTGCATTTTTTCTCCTGTTTTCTTTCTCAGTTTAGCTGAGGGTCTGTCAATTTATTGATATTTTCAAAGATCCAGCTTTTGGTTTTATTAATTCTATCTATTGTGTTTTTAAAATTCTCAATTGCTCTATTCTTACTTCTGTTCTAATCTATGTTATTTCTTTGCATCTGCTTTCTTTGGTTTTAGTTTGCTCTTCTTTTTCTGGTTCCTCCAGATGTGCCATTAGGTTTTTTATTTTAGCTCTTTCTTCTTTTTTAATCAAAGCATTTAGGGCTATAAATTTCCTTCTCAGCACTTCCTTTACTGCATCCCATAACTTTTGATATGTCATGTTTCCATTTTCACTCATCTCAACAAATTTTCTGATTCCATTGCAATTTCTTCTTTGACCCACTGATTGTTTTAGAGTATGTTATCAAACATCCATTTATTTCAGGATTTTCTAGTTCTTTGCCTGGTGTTTTAGTTTGTAAAAGCTGTTGTAATGCAATATACCAGGAATGGAATGGTTTTAAAAAGGAAGTTTATTAAGTCACAAGTTTAGAGTTCTAAGACCATGAAAATGTCCAAATTAAGGCACCAATGAAAGGTAACCTTCATTCAAGAAAAGCTGAAGTCATCCAGAACCACTCTGTCAGCTGGAAAGTCATATGGCTGGCATCTGCTGGGGTCTTTGGATTTTGGACACCTCTTTTAGCTGGGAAGAACACAGTGAATGTCTGCTAGTTTTCTCTCCTCATTTCATAAGGCTTCACTGGAGGTGCCTCCCTTCCGCATCTCCAAAGGTCTCTGGTTGTGTGGACTCTGTTGGTTCCATTGCCTCTGTTGTTCTAAAACTTCTTCCAAAATAGTTCCCTCTTAAAGGGTTCCACTAAGTGACCCCACCTTGAATGGGTGGGGACACAGATGCATGGAAACCATCTAACCAAAATTACCACCAAAATTGGGTGGGTCACAACTTGATAGAAACAATAAAAAAGATTCCACCCAGAAGTGTTGAATGAGGATTGAAGAACTTGGCTTTTCTGCCAAGTGGATACATGGCAGATTCAAACCAGCACAGCTGGTATTGATTTCCAACTTCATTCCATTATGGTCAGAGAAGATGCTTTGCATAATTTCAATCTCATAAAATGTATTGAGACTCTTTTTTTAATCAGGGGGAAAAATGTGTTCTTGCTTTTCTTGGGAACAAAAATTTCATAAAAAACACAATGTCAACAGGCTTCTGTGGATATTGGCAGAGTTACAAATACTGCATTCCCTTAATGCTCAATTTTTTTTTTAATTTGCATATGGGCAGGAGGCACCAGGGATCGAACTCCAGACCTCCAGCACGGCAGGTTGGAGCTCTGCCTGCTGAGCCACGGCAGCCGCCCAATGCTCAATTTTGAAATGTCGTAAACAGCCCTTTCCAATATGAAAAAATTAGAATGGCCAGAGTCCAAATACCCCTAATGAGTGTGAGAAAGATCAAAGGTGATGGTGCAGTTATACAGAGAAGATAGGGCTTTACAAATGAAGTTGATTGCTAAATCATTAAATTGATATTTTTTTTAGTCTCCAGTATCCTAGAGCAGCTAGAAGTGAAAAACAAAAATTGTGGAATTGTAATCCATACCAAACTCTGAAATCTGTTCTACAAGTAAATGTTGTGCTGTGCTTCGAAATTTATTGCTGTTCTGTATATATGTTATTTTTCACAAAAAATAAAAATAGAAGTCGATGGTGATGATAAAAAAAATATTTATTCCTTTTAGTCTCCTATATTCAGGAGCAGCTAGAAAGAAAAATATGAGAGGATGGTACGGTAGTCCATGACCAAACTCTGGGATCTGTCCTATAACTACTTGTTGAAGAATGCTTTGTTCTTTCTTTATTTTGCAAATATGTTATATTATACAATGAAAAAGTTAATTAAAAAAAGTGAATCATAAAGCAAGAGTACAAAAAGTGTAATGCATCTAACAGAATTCATTGTCACATCTATATTGAAATAATAGAAAGATATGTTTCCATTGAATTATTTAATGACATTTTCCTATGCTGCCAAGAGATGTACACATACAACGGTTACATAAAAATGGAAATACGCACACATCTCCATACATCCCTTTCCCTGTACTTTCTTCATCCACTCTGAAGCCAACCTAATGAACAAATCCTGATGTTATACTACCCAGAGGTGGTGTAACAATTCCGTGTGAAAGATGCTTTTTTACTATTAACAAAAAGATAATTATAATTTCATTAATTCACTAGCTCTACTTTTTATAATACATTGTCACCTCAAGATATCTAAAACCTTAGATGTTATGAAATAAAGAATGAATCTGATCCGCAATAAACACAGATATTTTACAAAAAATGCACATAGAACTATGGTTGTAATCTGACACCGTCTTCTAGATATAGAGATACTAGCAAAGAGCCCTTCCCTTTGCCTTTCCTCTCCTTCCTCTCCCACTATTTCAGTGACTAAGTACAGACATATGTCTAGGTCCAAGAGGAGGATTAACAAAGATCATGCCAAGAAGAAAGTCTTTCCAATAAACTAACACAAGGATATTTCTATAGGGATTATCTTTCTACCTCTATTTTTAATATATTTTGGACATTAGGACTTGTCTTTTAATACACAGCAATAACTAAAATACCTAAATAGAATATAGGTCAGACAATCTGAATTTGATACTTGCTTTGTGACCTAACATATGGTCTATCATGGAGGGTGATCCATGAGCGCTTGAGAATAATATGTATCCTATTGTTTTGGGGTGAAATGTTCTGTAGGTACCTGTAAAGTCTAGTTTATTTATCATATTATTCAAATTCTCTGTTTCCTTAATGATCCTATGTCTAGATGTTCTATCTATTGATGAAAGAGGTATATTGAAGTCTCCAACTATTACTGTAGAGGTGTCTATTTTGCCCTTTTATCGGTTTTGCCAGTGTTTGTTTCATGTATTTTGGGGCACCATGGTTAGGTATATAAATATTTATAACTATTATTTTTTTCTTTTTGGATTGCCCTTTTTGTTAATATATAGCGTCCTTTATCTCTTATACAGCTTTTGACTTAAAGTAGATTTTGCCAGATATTGGTTTAGCTTTCTCAGTTCTTTTTTTGTATACTTAGGCTGTTGTGCCAGGAAATGCATGGAGTGGTTCTATAATCTGCATATGCAGCTGGAAGGATATGGCTAGACTATCTCTGCACCATTCCCAGGCTACAAGTGACTGATGATGGGAAAGGGCACGGACTAGCAAGTCTAGGATAGAAATTTCCTACCAAATATTTTTCTTTTTCTTTGATTCAGCAATTGTGGAGACCTTTTCCAGTCTTTATCATCCTCCAGAGTTCTAAGCAAGTGGGATTTGTCATTTTATAAGATGATTCTGAGGGCAGATTTTTCCAGGCTATGTCTTACTTCACTATGATGATGTCACCAACATTTCTTAAGTTGCTATCTAATATGGCTCCATTTATTTCCCAGTCCTTGCTAAGGATGATGTTCATAAAAACTGTGTATATAGTACAATTCTCATCCCATATACATATATCATTTTCCCTCCATATTGAGATATTCATCTGATGTGAGAAGATTAAGGTTGATGGGAAACATACAAAACAAAACTAAGGCATTTTCAAGTTTAAGAAATAAAATGTCCTTTCAGTTACAAAAGTTATAATTAGAAATCTTTTGAATTGATGGTATTTTTTAACTGAAGCATGACTCCTTCCATGGGAAAGCTTTAGTATTATAAGAATTGGTCAAGCCTCAATCTACACCAGGATTATAGTAGGAATATTTTCGATAGGACAATTTCATCAACTGTTTTTAATAGCTTCTTTTTTATGAAATGTGTAAATGTACTTAATTGCATTTATGCCTTTTAAAATTGTCATATTTTCTCCATTCCAGTTCATAAAGTATAATACCTAGGTGAAATTTTCTCATCTCTTTCTGGAACTGCACTGAAAATAACCACAAGCAAATAGTATTTACCTACTTCCCTATCAGATGCCCTAAATTTGGAAGCTATGTCTATATCTATGGAAGAGAAATATTATCTTCAGTTTCAGTTCCCCTACATGTCACCAGCTCAGCCCCATCAGAATGTTTTCTCTTATAAAATAGTTTAAGAAGAACACAACCAAACACTCAATGAAGACAAAGGTTATTATGTCTCAAGGGAGTCATTCTTCTTGAATTGAATTGATCAGAAATTAAAGCTCTCTTCCTGGAGGAAAGACAATAATCTAGAAATGCTCAGAGGGCCTCTCCTTTTCTTGACCTTTGGTCCAAGAATTACGGCATCAAAAGTCTACAGAATCAAAAGCAAGTAAAGTAATTCTACTCCAGGGCAGCATGCCTTGTTTATGTTTGGATGATAAAACCAGTCAAAGGGTAAATTGAAAGTATTACTAACTCACTTCTTGAATCATTTACTGTTGTTTGAAGCACCAAATCATCATTATCAAAGATATTAAAGCAATGTTTGCTAGTGAGAGGTTTTTAACGTCACTTTTGAGGAATTCATTAGACTTTTCTCCTGAGTTTTGAAAAGAATTTTTGTACTCATTTCTCTTCTCCTTACCACACTCCATATGTCATTCTACATTATAATTATATATTTCTGCTAAAAACATATACCTAATGAAAAAAAGAGTATACCTAATGAATGCATAGAGAAAACATATCAATTTACATTACATTTGTTCCTTTCCCAAATACATGCTCTCCAACTCCTTTAATTAAGCATTCACACAATGGTTTTCTACCTCCTTAATCAAAAGCATTTATGTGTGTTTATTTTATTGCATTGTATAATTCAGCGAGGGATCACAGCCAGTGTACCAAACACTGTTGGTTATCATTCTATTCTTCTTTTAGGCTGGCAGTAACATGAATTTATTCTACTGTTCATGCCTCTACAATATAATTCTTTGGTGAAAGCATGTCTGTTTTAAATCACTAAAGGTAAACTTCTTCAGTGTGAAGGGTTTATTGCTGGGCATGTGATATATTCCAGCCAATGCCATGTGATTGTAGGTCTGCTAGTGAGGAAGATAAGGTATAAGATGTTCAACGCTTACTCAATAATGTGCATTTAGGGTCGCACACCCCACAATGATCATCAAGTCAACAGGGTCCATCTTTGGGGACAGTTCTATTTTCAATTATTCATATTGACAATTCTATTAGTATCTGATCTGGCAGCTGTTTTGAGTGGATGCTGCAATCTGTCTGACATTTATCTAGCTTTACAACAGTTAAAAATCAGTAATAATCAGAGAATCATAGAAATGCCATTAAACAATGACAAGATATATTTCATTCACATAATTAATAACAATAATATCTAGTGCTACTTGACCATCAACACACTCATCACCACACTCACTGATGGCAAAAATTTAGACCACATATATTTATCCAAATAAAAGTGGGCATGCCTTTAGACCACTAACTGTCATTCTTATGGAAACATGTACAATGCAGTAAAAGGATTTAGAAAAAAACACCTGTGAGAATTAAGTAGATCTTTTAAATCTTATTATTAACATCAAACAAAAATATATAATTTGAATATAAAAATAGCAAAATGATTTAGAAACCTGTAGAATGATAACTTTATAATATTGCTTACTTATATCAAGTTACCATATGAAGACTATGCAGCAGCATGTGAAAACGCTTATTATATCTGTTTTCTAGCACTGACTATATAAAAAATAAATATCCATGCATATATATGCCTCTAGAAAAAGAGAGAAAAGAAACATAGAACCATGATAACAGCTTACAGAATATGTTGATGATTTTTAAAATTCATACTTGTACGTTATAATCGTATCTATGGAAGAAACAAATTATATGTTCCTAACTATCCTAAAAACACATACTTGTACGTTTATACTGTTTTTGCACACACTCTATATTAAATATTTCCTTGTGAAACATTTCTAAATATTTTTTGCTATTAGGTAGATTTTAAATGAACAAACTTCAACTGGAATAAAATGAGATAAACCTATCTGGACCAGTGAATTTTAATTTGCCCATAGGCCTTCCCCTGATTTTTGTTATATTAGATAGCTGATATCATGATAAATACATTTTTAAATGTGTCCTGCATTTTCATAAGAAAAAAGTTCCAGCATTCCCCTTTGCTTGGGGTTTATTGAAATCTATTTTCTAGATAGGGTGATGATCACCATAATTTTGTAATCAAAATGTTTCATTTACATCATGGATTCTGAGATCAAGTTCCACATTTTCTGTCCCACTACTGTTGAATTATCTTACGGTAGACCATCTCTCCTCCTGAGAAAAATCTATAACTTAGAAATAAAATATGACCAATGTAAGGAGTGCTTGAGGACCCAAAACTAGGGGAGGTATGGAAAAGTGAACCTGACATTCAAACAACATCTTTTTTTGAGACATCTGCTGATTGGAAAGGTGCAGTTGGGGGCTCAGAAGCAAACATAAAGCACTGCCTATAATAGCACAGCTTATCATCATCTTAATAGTTATGGGTGAGAGGCTTTCAGATGCGTTCCACAAATGATTAAAGCTTTGGATTAAGGGTCAGCAAAAATAGAGCAAGTCTGAATAAGACATTCAGACATAACATAGTTATGAATTAGTTCAATCCATGATTTATTTAAGTTGAATTCTAGCTACCCTAATTAACTGAGGAAGGAAAATAAGTTTGCTCCATGGGATAATATCATCCAGACTCCATATTGTCTCTAATACTCTTTTTCATAAATGTCCAGTATTGAATCACAATTTACCAAGCATACCAAAAAACAAAACCACGTAACAGAAATGAAGGGAGAGAGAGAGAAATAGAAACAGTCCTATAGGAAATTCAGATATTGGCATTATCAAACAGATATTTTAAATTATCATAATTAAAATATTTAGGAACTTTAAATTAACTTGGCAGTTAATTGAAAATTCTAAAAGATGAAAAGGACAGTCTAGAACTTAAAAATACAGTAATTGAAATTAAGAATACAATAGAGGAATAAAAAAATCAGAATAATTCAGCAGAAAAGACTAAAAGGTTAGAAAACTAAAAGGTGATTAAGAACAAAATAGTCAAGCTTAAACACAGAGAGAAAATATAGAAATGATTATAGGGGTCATATGACACATGGTAAAAAAGACTAAACATATGCAAAATTGAGGTTTCAGAAAAGTAAAGAGAGGGAATAAAAATATTTAAAGGGATGTCCAAAAATGTCCAAAAACTGAATGACATCAAACTATAGATTGAAGAAGTGCTTCAGAAACACAAAGCAGGATTAAAACAAAGAATATCACAACACAGTACATGATGATAAATTACTTGTATTAGTTAGGGTTCTCTAGAGAAACAGAATAAACAGAACGTATCTGTAAATATAATATTTATGAAAGTGTCTCACATAACCATGGAAAATAGAGTCCAAATTCCATAGGGCAGGCTGTGAAGCTGACGATTCCTATGGAGGGTCTGGATGAACTCCATAGGAGAGTCTTGCCAGCCGAAGCAGGAAGAGAGCCTGTCTCTTCTGAATCTTCCTTAAAAGGCTCCCAGTGATTAGATTAAGCATCAGTCATTGCAGAAGACACGCCTCTTGACTGATTACAAATGGAATCAGCTGTGGATGCAGCCAACATGATCATGATTTAATTCTATGAAATGTTCTCATAGCAGCAGACAGGCCAGCACTTGCCCAACCAGACAAACAGGTACCACCACCTGGCCAAGTTGACACATGAACCTGACCATGACATTACTGAAAAACCTAATACACAGAGAAAATCATAAATTTAAAGGAGTATCTTCAAGAAACTCATTAAGATTGATAGCTTAGTTTTCAACAGTCAAGCCAAAGTCAGTGGAATGATATCTAAAAAATGCAAAAAAAAAAAAGTTATTCTTCATAAGAAAATCTCAGATGAAGTATTACAATTGATAAATGAATTTGGCATGTTTTTAGACAAAATTAACAGTGTATCTATATACCTTCAACCTATAATGAGAAAATGAAATATTAAAAAATAATGCATTTAAAGTATTGAAAATGACAAAGACCTAAATATAAACTAATGAAAGACATAGACTAATGAAAGTCATCTATACTGATAATTATAAACATTATTGAAAGAAATTAAAGAGAAGCTAGTAAATGGAAGAAAACAACATGTTCATGAATTGAGAAATTCAATATTATAAAGTCAGTCATTTCTAGACTGATCCATAAATTTAATATGATCCCCACAAAAATCCAAGAATGATCAAGAAATGAAGAGAACAAATTATATCACTGATATTAAGAATGAAAAGAAATTATGACTACAGGGCCTACAGCCATTTAAAAGATAATAAAAGAACATCACATATACCTTTATGCTAGTGAAGTTGTAAATGTAGAGAAAATAGGGAAATGCTTTCTACCAAACCTTATAGTAGAAGAAATTACAATCTGAAAAGTCCTATATTTATTAAAATGAAATTCAATGACCCTTCTTAGTCAGTCTTAGAAAAGGACAAGATCAGCACTGTCACAGTTTCCATCATGAATCAGGGTGTATATTAAGATGTTTTCTCTCTTTTTTTGGTCATATTTTCTATGTATATACGACTTAAACTTGACTACCCAGAAAACCCAGAAAAACAATCTATGAGACATTTGGAGAAACCCATCAAAAGTGTCTCCTTTTGCTTCTCTTGATAACATTCCTTATGTTTATTTTTGGATATGGCAGCATATCAGGGCCTTTCTGTCACAGATGTCTAGAGCACCAATTTTTGGTTATTCAGATTGTCATCAATGAAAATATTCTTATTGGAAATACACAATCTAGAGTTTATTTAAATTTGTTATATCCATTTTGATTTGTTCTTTTACTCTCTTAATGATGTATACATTATCTTGGTCCTCTTAACTGGATAAATCCTTTTTTTGTGTCAAAGTGGTGAGGATATGGTATTGTATTTTGAGACACTTTATTAATATTGTACTATTATTTTCTTGTTTCCATGACAGCTGATTTCTAATGCCTTTGTTTTCCCAGAATCACCATCTTTATGGGGTCAAATAATTATATTTAATTCAGAGTCATCTGTGTAATTTACAGTATTTTAAAATCCCCATCCTATCTTTGAAAATCAGTTCTTATGGTTATACTTGTCTTGATGCTGGAGTTATGCTACAAGTGGGGGCTATTGGTTTGGAGGAATTTATTACAAAATTACTATTTCAACAGATGTGCTTGTGCCCTGAATTCAAACATAGTCATTAGCTCTTATTTAATTTCAGTACAAGATTCAATCAAAATTTGGGAACACTTTAAAGAGAGCAAGTGAATAACTCTGTACATCAGTGTATCGTTAACAGCTAAGGAAACTACACTCCATGGAGCTCCACTGGCTGTGCAATGTAAGTTGAAGGAATTTTTATAATTTTTTTCTTCAAACAGCTATTTAGCTACCAGAATTTCGAATAGAAGACTCAACAGGGCATCCCCTTTGCTCACTAACAGTTCTTAATGGGAATAACAGTAAGGAAATATATGTTTTAACAGTTTTTATTGAAAAGACAAAGTCACTTGAAGTTTGGACCTACTATTGAAGCAGCTTCAGTGATAGATATTAGTAGACAGAACCAGATAGAAACATAGAAGATGAAAAGTGGGTAGATTTGAATGCTGATTGGTAGGTTGGTTCTTTACAATTTGGATAAGATGTGTTGAGAATAACAAAGATATTGCCGGAGAAATGAATTAAGCAAGTGGTAGTGACATATAATCTAATAGTTGAGAAGTTCAGTCTTAAACATGCCATGATGTAACCACGGGACACTAAAGGGGGCATTGGTGTTCTTTTCTATAAATTATAGATTTGGAGGTCATCAACTTGTAGCTGATCATTTAATCAATAAGCGATAAGAAGAAGAGTGAGAGTATGTAGATATAGAGATGCTGCTGAGAGCCTCCAATAATGTTTATCTCTGGGAACAACCAGCAATCATAGTTCATGAAGTGGGAGGAAATTTATTTGCTTAAAAGCCTTAGTTCTCTTTAATTCTGTTTACTGTCCATGAACTACTACTCCAAGATTAGAACTACCTGAAGTTACAAAAAGGAACAAAATCTATTCCTTTCTTAAAAGGAATTTATGAAGTAAATATATTTGAAAGTTTGAATTGATTTATAATTATACTTACTATTTTTCTATGAATGAAACATTATTTTTTATCAGAAAATCTAATGAGGGTGGTTGCCCAAATATTATTATTTTTCAATAATATAGTAAACATGTTCCTGTATTATAAAATTTTGAAAACAGCAAATAACTGTGGGAAATATAAGTTGATGCAGAACACTCAGAACCAGTATAGTCTCATAAGTAATAACTCAAAAAAGGTAAATAAATAGGCAAATCAGTAAAAAATGCCACTATATTTTTAAACAGCTTAAATTTCTATTAAATGATGCTAAAGTAGATGTGGGTCTTTATTTTGACAAAATTTTATATATTGCTTGGTAGAAATGGGTATAATGAAGATTTATGGCTCTCAAAGTGGAAAGAGAAAAGTTGTAAAGCAGGACATCAGATTGACATTGAAGCTTAGTGATCAATTCATTATCCTGTCTTTTATCTCTTGGCTTAAAATAGAAGACTAACTCCTATTGTTTGATCAATTTATCCCTTTCATAAAGTGTTCATATTGCATCAAGTGAGAACAGATGTTACAAAGTGCTATCCTCCTGTACTCAGTTTTATAGTTGTTTGTTTCAATCCATTGCAAACGCTTTTGAGTTCTACCTAAAGCAAATGATAATTGTGATGTGTGAAGCTTTTGTCATTATTGATTGATTGATTTTTGTAGCACTGTCTTTGATGGTGAGCAGTGTGGTTTCTTTAGACTTAATCTCTCTTTTCTTTCAAATATTTTGCTATTTAAATATTCTGTACTCAAAACTTCAAGTTCTTGATCACTATTTAGATTCTTATAACCATCACTCTTGCTCATGTTTGGGATGCTTTATTAAGCACTTTTGTGAAGAAAACGGAACAATTTGGTGACAATAGCATTAGATACACCAGTAGAGCAACACATGTACACAAATGGAGTAAGAGAAAGAAGATAAATTGCATGTGCGGGTGTCAACAATTGTAAATTCTTTTATGGGTCACTTCATTCAGCATGGCCAGTTTTTCACTTTCAGTGTTATTATCTGATAAGGCCAACCAAAATCACATTATGGAAAGCGGAAATAAGCTGATACAATTTCATGCTTAGATTATTTTATTTCCCTATTTGTATATTTTATATGAAAAAAGCACACACTGATTCAAACCTGAAAGACCCCTAGTATTGTAACCTGGAACTTAGATTTCTAGTCTGAGAAAAGTAAGTTATATAATATTTATGTTGTTGATTTGGAATGAAATCTGACTCTACCTCTACTATTAAAAATACATGGATTCAGGCTGTGTTCAATATCAAAGTGAGATAGAGAGAGAAATTGAAACAATATTATGTAACTTTTGAATATTAATAACCACCAAAGAATAGATCAGAACAAAAAGAAACCAAGCCTTAAAGAGAATTTTTTATCAGCATATTTTTCCTAATTATAAAAATATACAGTGTATCTTTTGAGCACTGGAAAAGGTAGATGATAATAACTAGTCCATATCATAAAATGCACGTATCTCTGGATATATCCATCTTTAGATTTGTCAAGGATCTCTTTTTTTTTTATTTTCAGGAACAAACTGGTGTTTAAAAAGGAAAAATTAATTAAATAAAATGAAGATTTTCTATTTCAGTTCTCTCTACTTTTCTCTTTCTCTCATTAATATTTTATTTAAAAATGCACCTCTCTCTCTTACCCAGCTCCCTAATGTATTGTTTTTGTTTCTATCACATCTGATATGGATTAATATAAAACAGTCAAACTGAATCAAATGCAGCTCTAATTCCCAAGCTTGTTTTGCAAAAGATAGGATTTGAAAAGCTACAACACACTGGAGACAAAAATTGAGATTTTTGCATTGCTTTACAGATTCATAAATAATGTCTTTATATAGTTCTAGGGAAGTCTAGCTATTCCATACATTTTATTTCTGAATTGCTAATATAAAATGTGGTGCTTTTTCACATGTAAAGAAATACATGAATAATTTTATTAAAACACTTTATTCTCAAAAATATAAAAAAAATCTATGAATTTATTTTCATTTATTCCATTAAGTACACATACAACTGCAGAACTGCTAAGATAATGCCAAGGGTATAAGTCAGCTGCTCAGGGAAAAAAATGTGGATAATTAGTGTGATCCAAAGCAAAATCGTTTATAGTTGAGTTATAAAAACAAAAAACAAAAAATTTGAGAAGAGTACCTTTTGGACCCAATGTCCCCACTTGAGATTCTCAAGCTTGAGCTTCAAAATTATATATTGAATCCATATTAATATTAAAACAATTATTTTTAAAATAGAATAATAATATAAATGGGGGAAACTTAGGTTGTATGCGACACATTCTCATTTCTCACTTCAGGTTTTAGTCATTCTGATTTGTTCCTATATCCCTGAGTACAAAATAGAGACTTCTAAACTTTTTTTTTTTTTTGGTTTAGACCACAGCCCCTTTGAGAATATCAAAAGAAAAGAAAAATACACCTATGCCTATGAACATACCTACAAAATTTTGTATTCAGTTTAAGGCATTCATACACCCACTAAAGTCTATCTGGACCGTATAAAATTTCATTTACCCAAGTTATTTAATTTTCAGTTTAGAGGCTGTGCTTCACCTCATACTACTTTCCCCAAGGCTTTTTAAAATGACAAGCACCCAGTAGGTGCTCATCAAATATTAGTGGGTAATGGTGATAAATCTCTGTTCCTCACTTTATACATGTAATAATTTGAGATGAGTTCACCTGAATTTTTTGTTAGAAGTGTTAAGCCCGCATATACTATATTCAATGATACTGGAAGCCAAATAATCTTTGGAATTGAATCAACCTTTTCTGTAACTAGGCGTAATAGGGTCTAAGTCATCTAAAGTTCATGTGAAAATCAAGATGTCCCAATTCTACGGAACTAATATCTGTAGGTTAGAAAGTCTCAGAGGATCAAAAAGCTTAAGGGACAGTGAGCAAAACATTATATGCAGTTATATTAGGGTATCTTAAAAATTAGAAGTGAACCCCCCCTTGGATGTGGTAGCAGTTACAAACTCTGATCATTATTAATTTCTCTTTTTCTACCTGGAAACCCAGAAGACTAAAATTCCCAGCCCCTTTACAGTTAGTCAGGATAATGTGATTGGAAATCCATCTTTGTCATTTCCTGGCTGGGACACTGAAAGTTCTACTCTCCAGCTTGCTCAAACCCTGCTACAATGACCCTTGAAACACATGATTATATTATGAAACAACAAGATGGAATCTTTAAAATTCACTGGGCAATTGCATGGAAGGGAGCTCCCCTGGAGAAATAGGTTTATGCCACTCATATTCCAGGGTTTATTTCATATCTCAGAATGGTTTGGGCTGGTCTGACTAATGACATCTGGATTCTTTTAATTAAAATGTAATGGGTAATGGAAGTATTAGAAAACAATGAGATAGAAACTGGTGAAAGGATTTTGAAAATCCATTTGTTACTATATGATTCACCAATTAAACACATCCATCTTGCTTTCAGATCTCTACATAACAATGGAAAACATCAGGTTTCAGCGTGGACCTGACATATGAAGTGGCACTGCATTTCTTGTATTGGGGATAATTATATGGGGATTGGGTGTGAAACTTTCTCATTGATAGACAACAGCTGAACATTTACCAAAATTTTTAGGCCTATAGTCAGAAACTATAGCAATTATTTTATTTCTTGCTCATAACCTTTCTCTGGTAGAATTAGGTAGACATTATGTGTGGCTGCTAACAAAATCTACCTAAACAAGGCAAAATTTTAATTTCTTTAAATAAAGTGACAATCATTCTCTAAATTGACTATAAAGACATACACTCTACAGATTAAGGTACCAAGTTTCCTTAATAAAAGAATATAAATTACTCATCCTTATCCAGTGTTAATAGGTAAACAAATACGTTATGGAAAAAAATTGTAGCTACTCCTGGTAAATGTTCCTTAGGATACATTTAGTGTATGTCCACTTATAATGGCTAATGCTTGGATATTTAGGTAGCAAATGTGTGGATTTTTTCCAACATCCTTCCTAAAATCAAACACTTAGCAGTCGCAGACCCCTTGAATCCAAAGTAACTTCTAAATAAAAGCTCAGCATATATTGTATGATATTAAGTAATATGCCCATTCAGCAAAGTGAAAGCTTAGCATTGTTCTTAAGCAGAATAATAAAGACAGTAATTGCTAATAAGACACTTGCAGTGACCTAATATCAAGCCCATAAACGCTCACATATTGACTGTCTCAATTGTTCTTAGATGAATCTCAGGAGGTGGCAGATCATTTTTTTTAGTGCAAACTGGCATTCAATTACGTTCTTCACTTAATTAACAATAGTATTCACAAGGTCAATTTGTTCTCCATACACAAGATATTACAGCTTACTTTTCCAAAAGAGACAAAGTACTGTCCCTGTCTTTCTGTCACTAGTAACTGAAATCAGGATAACATCTTGTATAGCAATTCTTCCAGATAAAATTGTATAGTTTGGTTGAATGGAGATATGGTACAATATTCTAATCACAGAGTAATAAACGTTGAAAGGTAGACTGTCATTTGAGAGTTAAGTCATCCATGTCCACAGCATATTAGGGAAAGAAATAGATGGTAATTATTCTGCCACTCCGTAAGAAAGCATAGAAACTAAGAGATCAATGGACTCAGATGGCAGAAAAAATTAGAACAAAACCTCAAACATCTTCTCTCATTATCATATGTATTATATTTTAACCCACATAAAGCCAGGCCTTCTAGGACTATGTTGAAAGCAAGCTCAACACATTGTCATATGTTATAAAAGCATATAAAATCATATAAACACTGCACCTCTTCACATGCATGCGTGCACACATACACACACACACTTAATCCCAAAGTATTGATGAACAACTATGAAGCTTCTTCCTTTGTTTCCTCAAAGTTTGCTCCTCAGAGCAACTTCTCAAACCTCTTCCTTACTTATTTCTTCCTCCTGAATCTCAAAAATTTCTCCTCTATCTATTAAACATCCTTTCGCCTCACATCCCTACCTTCTCTGTATACCAATAGCCATCTCTGAAATCTATTCCCACCTTAAATTCATTCCTTCCAGTTGTTTCTCTTTTCTATTCCTAGGCCCAGAGTTTTTTGTTTGTTTGTTTTTTACTTCACTTGATTTCCTTAATTCTGTATGTTCACTCACTGTATATTAACTCAACAAAGTACAAAGTCCAGTGGTTGAAACAAATAGTTTTCTCTAGAAGGCAGGTATGTGTATTGAATTGAGGGGATGGAGAGTAAAATAAATCTGTAAAAACTTATACTTTATTATGTATTTTGTTCTTGTCATATCTGTACATATGCATAATATATGTACCTTTTATTTCACCAAATTTATTAAATACCAAGTTTTCTATAGATAGTTTTAGAATATTTGATGACTTGGAATCATTCAGTCATTTCTTTTCTGTCAGAAGATTTCTATTTCTGACTTCCCCAAGTCAAGAAGTACAGACTCCAGAGATCTCAAAATGCACAAATCCACTAAGATAATATTTCTGTAACTTATCTGATTCATAGAGGGCTGAGGTTAGAATAAAACCTACCTACAGAGAAGGTCTGCCATGTAATAAAACTAAGACTTGATCTCTTCAAGTTTAGTATATTCATTTATAAAATGAAAATCACAATAATTGTTCTAATAACCTCAAAAATTTCAATTGAATGTTATAATTAATATAAAATCAATTAAGAACTGCAAAATTCATTTCAATGCAAGGTATTTATGTTGCCCTTTCATCATACAAGCAAATGGTGTTAAGTGGGATGTGTTGGAATCCAGGCACTTTAATGCTATTTTTCTATTCTTTTTTCCAGGTGTTTCTAATCCATATTTTTGGTATTTGCTCAAGAATTCCTTTTGAAAGATAAAGGAATGAGAAAAAAACTAAGAATATACTACCCTAAGCTCAATTTCTAGATTCTGCCATCTACTACCTATGAGACTTAGAGGATGTAATTTAAACCTCCTGGTTCCTACTATAAGATTTTACTGCAAGAAATTGATGCAATAAAACATGTAAAATAATCCCTGGTGGCAAGTTGAAAGTAATATATTGACACTGGAAAGAACAAATAATATTTTCACCATCAGAAACTCTGTAATGGGGTCTATGAAAGAAGTCAAAGCCTTATATTGTCTCTGAGAGTTGCCAATTTAAACTTCCCGAGTTTGCCAATATATTCGTGTAGACTTCCAACATTGGCTATATTTCATTATATGTTATAGACATCATCATTTATTGAAAGGAACACAAGATGTGTATGGCACATTGACCAAGGGTGAAATCTGTTAATTTTTAATCAAGCCACTAACATTTATCTGTTGCATTTTTTGGCATCATCATTGCTATTATAAATAATTATTATTAAATTATTAGGATTTTTGTGAGATTTAAAAATGGTCACAAAGCTGTCTGCACTGTTTCTCATGATTGGACTATAAATTACATATCATATTATTTACTTTCTCCTATTGGGGGGTATGTGCGCTCTTTCTATTATTCATTAGATGTCAGGTGCTTAGAAAATTTGGGCTCACCTTCTAAATTTCAGCTGAAAAACCAATCTCAATTCTTAAGAAATGATACTTTAAACAAATGGTTCATAATCTGAGATCCTGGACTCCTATGGACCCCAGAGTTACTTCTACAAAACTATATATATTACCCAAACTGGTCTGTTTAACAGATAAAAAATGCATCACGCCATGGGCATTAACAAAATACAAAATTATATAAAATCTTGCTTTTTGCCACTATATATTGTCTCAACAGATAATATAAACATCATAAGAGATAAAAAATTGTCCTTTAAGAAAGTCCTTCTCCTAAAACCTGGAAACCACCAGTCAAAGGACATTCAGACAAAAACACTTTAAAGTTATTTGAAATCCCTGATTTGAAGCAGGACCCTTGTTTTAACTGTCCATCTTCTGCCCCCACATTCTGGTTATTTTTATAGTTTCCTCTTTATATTCTGACTAGAGTGTGACTGCTCATGCATATTTGTTCCAGGGCTAGATTTCTAATATATATAGAATCACGTAGGTTGGGCGGCTGCCGTGGCTCAGCAGGCAGAGCTCCGACCTGCCGTGCTGGCGGTCTGGAGTTCGATCCCTGGTGCCTCCTGCCCATATGCAAATTAAAAAAAAAAAAAAAACATTAAAAAAGAATCACGTACGTTGAGATTTGAAAAGCACCTTAAAGTTATCTAGTCCAATTATCCATCAGATGCATGAGTTGTTCCTACTTACATCTACATAAGCTCACACGGTGGCCTAAATATACCCTAGACATTAGTCCTATAGCCAAACATTACCTCTGACTCTAAATGGAATTCTTAATTCATCAGCACTTTTAAAACTTCCCACTTGTAACAGGAATCTCAATTAAAGTGTATTTAACAGCTACTCTCTCAAGATGACTGATTCTTTACAGTATCTATTGAGCTAGCTCTTCATTAGCACGCCAGTCACTCTCATGTATTAAATTAGATGCTCAGGGAACTACATTAACTCTTTCAAACCACTGAAACACCATGTAGTGAGCTACATGTCATAACTCTAGTTAAGAGCTATGCATCAGATAGAGGAATGGATAACAGACAGCATGACAAGAAGGATAATTTATGGAGCCAGAAATAAATGACCCTTATAAGAATGGTGATTTTTAGTGCATATGAAATACAAAGAGAATCGGATCACTAAATACTTTTAACCACAATTTAAGTGGATTTCATCCGGAATTTAAATCTCTATAGGCAGTCCTTCTTTGGATCACATTAAAAGAGAATTGTTATTTCCTGTTAAAGTTCGCATATCGGTAGAGATGTTGCAATAATGACAGTCATTAAAATAACTGCCTAGTCAGGCTTAAAATGATCAACATTACATTGTGTTGATTAACTGCTAATTTCTTTGTTTTGAAGTTTGTAATGTTACAAAATGAAAGTGCTGAATTTAAAATCTCTCCCCTTTCTCTTTTTCTTTTTTTTTCTTTGCTTAACTATTCTATGTTATTCATGCAGCCTTATAACCGATGTTAAAATTATGCATGGTTAAAGCAGCCAGTGTACTCACACAGAATGCACTCTTGCCCAATGATTTTGGATGTAAAGATGAGGCACACTGGTTTTCACAAAGCCTTTTTTTTTTTTTAACCTTCTGTGTTCATTGCTTTGGATAACTGATTGTGTTCTACATAGTCTAGCATAGATGAGGGCTCCAAGGATGAAAATACACTTTCTATATTAAAAACTACATCAATTTAAATCTTCTAATCCTTCTGAAATGAATTGCTTCCTAACTTCTTCACGTACATAGCCTAGCATTCACTTATTCAAACAGATTATCAGAAGCTTGTAGGAGATACATGAATTGCAGTGGCTCTAAGAAATTAAAAGATGTAAGAAGTTCTGAGTCCTAAAAGCAAAAATTTACATTCTGTAAATCCTGCACATATTTTCCATCATTGCTTTTAAAATTACCACAAATGTAGCAGTTCAAACAACACATGTATTATCTTACAACTCTTCAAGTCAGAAGTCCTAGTCCATATATGGTTCTCACCAGACTAAAATGTCAAGTCTTTTGAATATTTGGTTTCCTTTAGAAAATTTCTAGGGGACAATCTGTTTCCTGCTTATTCGAGTTATTGGCAGAATTCAG
>PVIY010033561.1:0-27926 GCA_004026745.1 Myrmecophaga tridactyla
ACTGCTATCTTTCCAAATATCAATATTTTAAACTGTAGAAGTGGCTTTGATTCCCTCGGTGCCTCATCCCTGGGCCGCCCCACGCTCTTGCCTGCATGTGCGACCAATGAATGGCATCCCTGATCTTTCTGAAGGGTCCCCTCTCTTCTCTCTGGCTATCCAGACCCCACCCACTCTTCATGCCTAACTTAGAACCCGTTCTTTTTATTCCCTTAAAGTTTTCTATAGATCTAAATTCTATAAGTTCCACAAGGCTTTTTAAATTTTATTTTATTCTATTGTGCTAACATATATATAACACAAAATTTCCCATCTTAACCATTTTTATGGCAATTTTACTGAGATAGTGTCACATACCATATAATCATCCAATGTATGCAATCAAAATTCATAGTATCATCAGATAGTTGTGCATTCAGCACCACAATCAATTTTAGAACACACTTTCATTACTCCAAAAAAAAAAAATTAAAAAAGAACACACCAAACATTCCATACTCCTTATCCCACCCCCCACCCCCCAATATTTATTTTTTGTCTTCATTTTCTCACTCATCTGTCCACACAATGGATAAAGGGAGCATCAGTCACAAGGCCATTTTAACCATTTTTATGTGTACAATTCAGAGGCATTTCTTGCATTTCACTTTGTTCAAACATTACCAACATCCATTACCAAAAATTTTCATCACTCCAAACACGAACTCTGCACCCATTATGCAATAACTCTCTTTTCTTCCTCTGCTCAGTCCCTGGCAACCTCTAAATTACGTTCTATCACTATGAATTTGCTCTTTCTAGATATTTCGTATCTGTCTTTTGGGTCTGGCTTATTTCACTCAGTATGATGTCTTCAGGGTTCATCCATGCATCAGAATTTCATTTCTATTTATGGCTATTAATATTCCATTTTGTGTATATACTACATTTTGTTTACCCCTTTGTCTATTGATGGACACTTGAGTTGCTTTTACCTTTTGGATGTTGTGAATAATGCTGCTATGAACATCAGTGTACAAATAGAAATGCTAAGAGTCCCTACTTTCAATCTTTTTGAAAGTGGGAAAGAATTTTTTCCTAGAAGTGGGATTGCCTGGTCATATATAATTCTATGTTTGACCTTTTGAGGAACTGCCAGACTGTTTTTCACAGTGGCTGCACTATTTTACTTTCCATCAGCAAAGCATGAAAGTTTCAATTTCTATACATTCCTTACTAAATTTTGTTGTTTTCATCTTTCAAAAGAAAAAAAAAAGCCACCCTAGTGATTATGAAGTGGTATTTATGATTCAGCTTTGCCCTGAAAACTTTGGATGCAGGTAAGAGTTGATGTGTGCCTGGTTACCCTATTCTTTTAGCTAAGACAGAATTAATAGCATAAAAAGTGGAATTTTTAATTGAAAAATATCAAGTACATTACAACATCTTTTTTAAATATTGGGTATGTTTACTGCAAATCATCCTTACCTGTTCACTAATACAGGCCCTCAAAATAGTACTCTGAGCAAAGAGCCATTTAAGTTGTATTATTTGAGGGACACCAAAAACACATCCATCCAGAAATAATACTTACTGGCTTATGTTACACCTGACATAGTGTCATTAATTATTCATTCTTTTGATTAAAGTTCATGTGGCATTTAGGAGACTCCTATTAAAATACAAATATTCCTAAAAGGGATGACACTTCAAGATCATTATCAATGATTTACATCTTTTCTGAGATTACTTCAGGATTATCTGATAAAACGGCAAATCGCTTTTCACCTATGATAGTAAATAAGTAAATTCAGTCACATGAAGAAGCAGACCACATAACCACTTCTGTGCTAGGAGAGTCCCGCCTAACATCCCAAATCGGTTTTTTAAAACTTAAGTCAAATTTTACATATTAAATACAAATATCTCTGGAAAAGGTCACACATGAAGCACAAAAAGTTATTTTCACCTCTGATTAGATGTATTTATTGGCTTTTTCAAGAATCTAAAGATAGTGCTCTAAATCTTCGCTATCTTTGCAATGTCATCAATAATTTTTTTAAGTGCTAAGGCTTCACCCCCAATATCTATTTAAATTCTCCTAAATTTTTATCATTTGTATTCAAATTCTATCCTCAGCTAGACCAGAAAATGCAGCTGTTTACTGGATACCCCCATTTGTCTGTTCCACGAACACCACATACCAAATATATACAGAATCAACACATTCTATTCCCCTCCAACCTGCTCTCTTTCTCATGTTATGTGTTTACTCAGCCACACAGTAACTCAGTCACCTTTCACTCTTCTCTCCCCACAACCAATCCGTGATCATATCTTAGAAACACCAATCCTGTATTACCTCACACCCTTCTCCTGCTTTGTGTTCACCCTACGGCAGACCTACATTTCTCCTCTCCTCGAGTGCTGACAGAGCTCCCTACCTAGTGCATACCTCTGCTCTCCACTTCACTATGCTTTTCCTAAAGCTTGGTTTTGAGCGTGTCATTCTCCAGCTCAAAAACCTTTAATTTTCTTCATTGTTTATCAAATTAAAAACAAACACTCATGGCCCCCATTTACCTTCCACTATCTGATTCTCCCAGCTAGATGAGATCTGTCCCTCCATTGAAATCCCTTGGCATCTACTATGCCCTGAACTATGCCATTCTTTCTATGCTTGTCTTATGCTACTCACTATATCGACAACTCCGTAAGTCCAAGAACAGTGTCTTATTTACCTCTACTACACTTGCAGTACCTAGCTCAATGGTAGCATTTAAAATGCACATAATTATGGAAGTGTTTTTGACTGAGGTTTGAAGGAAGATGAGAAAGACATTGGAGGAGTTTCTGACTCCTGAAAGGATACTTTGCCAAGAAATGACATCTGAGGGTTCTGGAGAGCAACTTTACATACTTTGTCATTTTGTCTAAGACTCTAGCTTTGGACAAGCATCTTGGCAAGGAATGGAAATCTGTGTTGTAAAAAGGAGGGTTGGTCAAAAGCACCAGCAACCACTTGATAAAACAGTGTGTCAGGTACTCTCAGGCAGACCAGGGGTGCCTGGGGATCTTAGGATGTCTTCAGGTCCTGGAATGCTGCAGTGCAGAGAAGAGCACAGGGCCAGATAACTCTAGAACAGATAAATGAGTTGGTGATAAAACTTCATGCCCATTCTATACAAAAGACTGGAATAGTTCTAATTCAGCCTTGTTTGAGCTCCCGTACAGAAGTGAAAGTAACTCTCAGTCAACTGTTCAATCAAGAAATATTTATTAAGTGCTTTCAGTATTCTAAGTATTGGTAGGTGCTGAGAAAACAGGCGTGAATAAGAAGGCAAAAAAATGCCTGTCTTTGTGGGCCTTACTTTCTAGTAAAAGGGGAGAAGTGATAAATAAAATAAACACATAAATTATAGAGCTTACTACAAGATGATAAATTCTCTGGATAAAAATAAAGCAGAATAGAGGTGAAGTGTTAGCATTTCAAACAGAGTGATCAGGCTTGGTTAAGAAGGCGATCTTAAAGCAAAGGCCAGGAAGAGGTAGGGCACTGATCTGTGCAGCTAACTGGGGAAAAGCATTCTAAGCACAGGGAATAACAAATGCAAATATCTTGAGGTAAGTACAAATTTGACATATTAGAAGAATAGCCAGGAGGCCAGAGGGGCTGGAGGGGCTGGAGGCAGAGTAAAGTTAGAGAAGTCAGTGTGAAATTATTAGAAGAATAGCCAGGAGGCCAGGGGGACTGGAGGGGCTGGAGGCAGACTTTGTAGGCCATTATACTTTTAGTGAATGAGGAACCTTAAGGAGATTCTTAGTCAAAGTTGTATCACTGACTACTGAGCTGAGATTGAACTGCAGAGGGGGCCAAAGGCAGAAGCAGGGAATCGGTTAGATGGCTATTGTAATGACCCAAGCAAGAGATGATGATTGTAAAGGTAGAGACTTAAGGATGTTCTGATGAATTAGATGTAAAGCATGAAGAAAAAAGAGTCAAGGATGAGCCCAAGTTTGTTCATTTGTTTGTTAGAGCAACCAGAAAAACAGTGTGGTTTATTAAATGAGGTGGAGATGGGGTGGAGAACATTAAAGGTGGCACAGGTTGCAAGGAGGGCAGGGACAATCAGGAGTTGTTTTAAATCTGTAAAGTTTGTGGTACCTATTACACATCCAAATGGAGTATGGAGGTTATAAGAGAAGTCTGGGCTGGGGATAGAAATTTAGATGTCATCAGACTATAGATAGTATTTGAAGCTATGAAATCAGCAAGGGATTGGCTATAGAGAAGAGACAAAGTCTAAGGACTCATCCTGAAGCACTCCAACTCGGAGGTCATAGAGAAGAGAAAGAACCAGCAAAGCAGACTTAGAAGGAACAACCATTAGGGAGAAGGCAAACCAAGTGGGTATACTGTTCTGGAAGAAAGAGTAAGAAGTATTTCAAGGAAGAAAACGTAGTCAACCGGGTTGAATGCTGCTTATAGGTCAAGTATGATGAGAACTGAGAAATGATCTTTGGATTTAACAACATGGCAGTCATTGTTGACACTGACAATAGCAGTTTCAATGGAGTGATGGGATGAAAGCATAAGTGGAGAGGATGTGAGAAGAGAGCAATGGAGAGATTCAGTATAGATTATCCTTCTTACTGTTAAGATCCTGCACTTGAAAAAAAAGCCAGTAATTCATATTTTTCACTAATCTAAATGGGCATTATGTCCTGCCTGAATAAGGAAAATTTTACTCATGAAATCCCCCTTTCAAATGATATAAAGTTTTTGTGAAATGGGTTTCAGCAGTTTTATGTCTGGCACTCTCTTTGTTAACTGAAGAAAAACAATTCCTCCTTCAGTGAATTTGCAGCTCAAGTTATTTTAAGTTTTATAATCAAACTCCTATCTCAGAACTTCACACACACACACACATCACAAGATGATGATATCATAGTTCTCAGGTTAAATATTGCAACTCATTATAAATTACATTCTCTCGTTCCAAATATTTCATTGAGTCACAGGTATTTTTTTTTCTTGTGCCATAGCCACTGCTTACTTTAAATTTTTAGACGATGTTTCTCATTCAGTGAACATCTGACTGCCCTTTGTGCTTGTCGACACAGGTTCATGCTGCCAACAGTTGGGCACTGAATTTCAGAAAACATTAAGCTTTGAGATTAAAAGTAGAGCAGGGAAAGCTGTCAGAAAAAAACATGCTACCCTAATGTATGTGAACAAGACAGGGGCAAGTTCATACTCAGATCCACAAGGTTGCTGTGCAGTACAACTGTTTTGATACTTGTGATGTCATTTTGCTTTAACATTAAAGCCAAGAGTCCTCCCACCCAAGGGCAATGACAATTTCCCAGAAGACTTGTTTCTCTGAGTCAAAGCTCCAAAGATGCCAATGCAGCCCATGCTAATACTTAGTTTCATGTTATTTCTCAATTTTATGCTTAATTTGTTCCTTTTGGTTTTATGTATTTCAACACAGCCAAGACTATGTGGGGATTTCCCCACAGTCCTTTAAATGCCATAAAAGTTTAATATAGGGAGATAAAAACAACAATAAGCCATGCCTCCAAGCCCTCACATTTAATTCTTTATTTGAGTTAAAGGCTAACCAGTTCTAGACAGTTTAGATTTTTAAGTACTTGTGCTGCTTTAAATGCTCTCATCCCCTTCCTTACTCTCCTCCCCCATCATATGTAAATTATATTCTTTCCTTAACCTGGGCATGGAACTTCTATTGATTGCACAATATGGCATCACTGCAATTCTTAAATTATCATCATAATGGCCTACATCATGCATAAACCAGTGCAGTTTAACATGACTCGGAATAAAGCCAAGATGGTTGCTTTAGTCCCAATTTCAGACAAGCAACATTGGAATGTCTTTTGGAAAATATGAAATAATGCTCCTGAAATTCTATTGGGTTAGTCTCTTTTCAGCATAATTGCCTTCTCTCAGCTTCCTAATACCCTTAAAACCTCTGAAAGTCTTTAATGTACAAAGTTCAACAAAAATACCTTCAGAACAGATTAGTTCTAATTATGGTTAGTATTTGTTTGCTGCTTTATTGAATCAACTACATTTGCTTTAAGAAAAAAAGAAATTCACTTAACTGCATGTCAGTCACCCAAATTTTAAGTGTACAAATGAAATGGAAAACATTTATTACAGAAATTTAATTACAATTCTAAGAAATAAACATGCAAATTAGATAGAGTTCAATTTGCAGATGCTAATCCTCATCCTTGATCTTGTTCCTTTCCTCCCTGATTTTCAGTCTGTGCATCTCCTTGATTCCTAGGGTGCCAGGGGCAGCAAGAGGTTTGGTTTTTCACAGTCGGAGGATCACTGTTTTAAAGAAGTGTTATATTTAGCACATCTGGCATAGTAGCAGTAAACAAACATTATAGTCTTTGTAACACTTTTGTGCAGGTGCCTTCCCCCGATTTTATTAGGTTTATGCCTTCCAAGCCTCTGTGTTCATTACACCTGAAATGACCAATCTTGACTAGGGAGGGGGGATTCCTAGACAGAAATTATGAATTAATGTTTGAAAAAAACCAACCAAACAAATTGAACCCAATATAGGGAAAAACAACTATTTGCAAAATCATGTGATTCTGGGGCTTAAATTAACATTTCTGTTGACAAAGCCAGCTTCCTCTAATACTTTTTATTTCCTGGAGGTTTTCCCTAGAGCTTCTCCCCCGCCCCCCCGCCCCCTCCCCCCTCCCGCCCCGAGAGAGTTGCCAATTCAAGTTGCAGCAGGACCAAGGTTGCTTTTTTGTACATATGTAGCTCAGGAGAGGAACGGGCGGGGGCGGGCGCGGAGGGGAGAGTAACTGCTTGGTCCTGCAAAGACATCTGTTTCTCATCTCCGCTTGCTGTGGCAAAGGAGAAGAAAGTCTATTGCAAAGGGTGGGAAAGGCAGAGATTCTTTTTTTAATATCACACACGCGCGCACGCACGCACACACACACACACACATACATGCCCTTCACAACAACAATAAAACTAAACCAATTTTTAGAAAATAATAAGAAAAGACATCTCGGAAGGTTGCAGAGTGAACACGTTTCTGGGCTGGAGCCGAGCCCCAGGGCTAGGGCGGGAGCCCGGGAGTGCGTGGGGTCTGGGCTGCAGGCTGGAGCTGGGCCCGCGTGTCCCCGGGCACCGCGAGGGGAGGGGAGGGGAGGAGAGGGAGGAGGGAGGGCGGGAAGGAGGCAGGGGGCGGGCTGGGGTGGGGGTGAGGGGAAGGCGCCCCGTGTGCTGCCTGAGGAGCGGCGGCGGCGGCGGCGGCAGAGGGAGGGAGCGAGCGGGAGCGGGCGCGCTTGTCATGTTCCCTCTCTCACCCTGGGGGCATCCTGCAGAACCTCTCCTCGGAAATCCACGGGGAAATGGCAAACAGGATTGACGGGTTTCACACGCTCCTCGCTAGACAGAGCCGCTCATTACCATAACCGTCTGCAGCGACGGCGGCGCAGCGCCCCAGACGCGGCGGCGGGACCTACCGGGACCCTCGCCCACCGCGCGCCAGCGGCCACCGCCGATCGGGCCGCCGGGCCGGGACCCGCGCGAGTGTACGGGCGGCCCGGCTGGCGCCGACCCCAGAGCGGACAAGCAGCAGCTCCGGCGCTGCGGCCGCCGCCTCCCCGCTGACCCCGCGGTAAGAGCCGGGCTGGGAGCCCGCCGCCAGGGCGGAAGGGCCAGGGAGGGTGGAAGGCGGGGGCTGGTTCTCCAGAGCGTCTGCTGGCGCGGGCTGGCACTCACGCGGCTCCCCGCGCGCCCTTCCAGCCGCTGTGCCGCACCGGGGTCACCGAGTGGACCGGCACCCGGCAGGGCCGGGGGCAGTGTGAGGCCGGGGAGGAGGCGGCGCGGGCTTTTCCCGGGCTGGGCGTGCGCCGCGGCGCCTCTACCCAGGCGGGAACCGCCGCCGCCTCCAGAGCCGCTCGGGCTGCCGCCCGTGTGGACGTAGTCGACTCAAGGGGCGGGCGGGGGGACAGCGGCTCTGGTGGGACCTCAGATCGCCGTCTCTGCCCTCCCCCTAGGGGACGTGGTCAGTACTAGGGACGACTGGTCTGGAAGCCGCGACGCTTGGCAGGTGGGGAGGGAGAGAAATTGTAGATGTCAGGAGCGCGCGTTTGCAAGAAAAAGGAATAGCTGCTGGAGCTGACACCTTCTGTCCCCCGCCACCTCCGCCCCCGCACCCTCCTCCCAGGCAGCCGAGCCGCGCTGCGGGCGGCGGCGGCTCCTCTGTCCTCAGCTCACCTCCCTGGCGGGCTGAGGCTGCAGCCCTCCTGGTCCACGCCTCCGCCTCTCTCCCCCCTTCCTCCCCTCCCGCCTCCTCGGCCTTAGCAACTTTCCCCGGTGCCCACTGGTGCCGCAGAGCCTGGAGGAGAGGCGGCCCCGGGGCTCGGGGTGGCGCGGACCGAGCGGTCCCGGGCGGGGGCGGGGGGCCGTGTTGTCGCGGCTCCTGTCCTCGGGTGCGAAGGGAACTCCCGCAGCCGCGGGCTCTGAGTAGGTCTGACCCGCGAGGGAGGGAGGACCCGGCGGGCATCTGCTGCGGTCTGGAGCGCGGGGCCCGGGCCAGCCTCGCCAGAGCCCTGCCAACCGCCGTGAGTCATTTCCTTGGAATCCTACCTTTGGTGTTTATTTCCCTTAGAAGGAAACTTGGTTTAAAAAAAAAAAACACAGAAAGAAAGAATAATAATAGCTCTTATTCTTTCGTAGCAGAGGCACGCAGCTCCGGCACCGGCACCGCAGAAAGACAACTTGCCCTTTGTTCCCAGCCACTTGGGGTGTTGTTTACTTTCTCTTGCGGCCGGGCGGTCACTGTTGGCTGTCCCGGAGAGGGGCTCACGGGCAGCGGCATCGATCCCCGAAGGTGGCTGGCTGTGCGGAGGCCGGGACGCAGTGGCTGCAGCCCGAGCGGGCAGCGGGTCGCTCTTCCAAATCTCGGCCCCTCCTCTCGGGTCTGGGTTGGGGAAAGCCGGCTGAGGCTCGGACATCCAGACACCTACCTGCGCCTCCCAAGCCCTGCGCCCGCTTTCCCAGCCCTAGGATCAAATCTAAAGCTCTTGGACTCTCGGGCCTTCTGCTGAGAAATGTGCTTCCCAGGGCAGACAGGTGCACTGCAGGGACTGGCAGAAAAACGACATCTGTCTGTGTAGAAGCGTTGAAGGATTTTGTTCTGCCGGTCCAGACCTCTCCACCACCACTGCCTCGGCCAAGAGATTTTGTCAGGGAGAGAGGTGAGGTCAGGCGCTTGATTCCACCTGGGAAGGACATTGAGGACTGACCGTGTCAGAGGTGAATTGAAAATATCAGCCCTTTACTTCCCTGCTTTTAAGTGTTGGAATCAGACTTCTGACTGCTGTAGTTGTTCTTAATAAAAAGGCCTCTAATTTCCAATCATAGTTAGGGACGGGAGGGGCAGAGAATGACAGGAGCCCCCTTGTTACATTCGAGGTGCCGCTGAATCTGTACCCATCCTGTGTGCCAGCCACTCCTATTAGCATAATGGTTCCGAGGAGAGAACAACCCCAACTCATCTGGAAAAACCAAATTGTGTAGAAATGCCTGGTAACTTTACTAGGAACATCTGTTGGAAAAGCTTGACATTTTAGCCCTCAGCTTTCTGGAGATGCTTGATGTGCCATTCCACCATATCCACTTGGCTGACGAAACAGACATGTAGAAGCCTGAGGATAAAGGTTTAGGGCTTTTCTTACATTTTAAAATTCACGTATAGACAAGTCACACTCTAACACACACACCCTTTTGAATCTACTCACCTCTGATGTTAAAAACACACACACATTTCATGATAAAGGTAAATCTTTGTGGCTATATTTAATGTTAACAGCACATGAATTTATTTACATGAACTTCTGAATCCAATAGAATTATAGTGTAAATCTCACAGAGGGGAAAATGATAGTTTGAATCTGTACATATTCTATAAATAAAGAATCGTGAAATATTGGCGCCTGGCGCTGCACACTCCACTTTTTCATGAACGTTAAACTTTCCTCCTTAATTTGTTAACATCCCAGTGTACAGCCTAAATAAGAAGACCCAATTGCAAAATCTCCTCCCTGCTCCCAAATAATCCCAACTCATTCATGTTTTATTCAGACTTACATAAATCACTAACTGAACTCAGCCTCTCCGACTGAAAATTTTGTGCGTAAAAGTTTCCATTTCACAAAAGAAAAACTTCGTGAACTAGGAATATCGTAATGAAAAAAACAGCCAAAATAAAAAATGACTACGCCAAAGATCAAATTCAGATGCATACTGAAAACAATACTAATAAAAACTTTGAAATTCTTAACAATCAAAACAACTTCAACAATAAGTCATTAAAATGTAAACAAACTCTAATATAAAAGAGCACAGCATCCATATAATGTCCTATTATACAAAGGTAATTGCTGCTAGGCAACTGCGAATGCTTTCCCTTCTTAAGAGACATGGGCTTGCCTACCTGTTTTTTATTATATGTAATAAAAATTCTACATAGGCAGAACTTGAATCTTATTCCCAGAGTCCAGCATAAAAGTGAGTGTAAATTGCAAACTGGAAAATTTTTGTTGCAGTTGTTAAGAGAGGACTAATTCTTCTGATAAAAAACCTTGATTCACTTGCTTCTGGCAACAGCATTTCCCAATACGATTGTCCTTTAGAGTAGGTTTAAGAAATGAACCATTTCATGAGAGTCTTCCAGTGAATAAATTATCATGAGGTTTGTTACCTTGCTTGGATGCTAAATTTGGGGGCGGGTGGTAGTCAAAAGGGCTTGTTAAATCAGTATGGGCTGCATTTCTTGGTTGTTGACTCAAAGAGCAAAATAAATGGCATTTCTTTATAGAGAATTAATTGGACCTCCTTTTTTTCTCTCTTGTAATAAGGGTTCCTAGTAAGTCCTGCTGCTGTCTCTTTGGAGGAGCCCTGAGGCATATTAAAAGAGAAGGTGGTAGATGGTTTAGTAACCTAAATCAGCTGGATTCTTATACCAGCTACTGATACGAACACCCCTGTCAGAAGGCCTTGCTTAATTCTTCAATGGAGTTAGGACAGAATTTGGGACCTCAGAGAGAGGACTGAGTGAAAGATGGAGTTGTTGCTGCCAAGAGCTGTTCAGTTAACCAGAAGGACATTGGCACTTTAATTGAAGCTCTTTACCTTCACTCTGAAGTTTTCCTGCCCTTTACCTGAAGTGTGCCCTTGTAGCATGTAGGTAATAGTAGTCTCCCAGGTGTCAAAGGAAGACTCACTGTTTCCCAAATGCATTACAAGCTGTATAATTTGGAAAAGAACTCGAGAATTAGACCCTTGGTGTATATTGATTTGAATGACAATCCATCTTAAGGACGTAAGCCCTGACATTAGTCTTTCTGACAGTTATTTAAACCACAATGTGAGATAGCGGAGCTTTGGGTCCTCTCTAGGAGTTGGCAGTTAACAAGGCATTGAGGCTGCCCTGCTGTTGTGGTCTCTGCTGTCACTTCTCCTCTAAGGCCCTGGGGTCTTTTTATATTTAGCCTCGGAAACTCTTCTCCCTTGAGCCCCACTTAAAACCAAGTGAAGAAACTGGGTCCCAAGGAAGTGGCCCCCAGCATCCGAGTCATGGAGGGGTCCAGGGCACGTAACAGAGCAGAGAGGCTCCTTGTCTCCCCACAGGCCTGAGTTCGGGGTGTGAACTGGAGAGAAGGGCAGTGATGTGTTGCCTCTTGGAAAGTTCCTGCCTTTGCAGTGTAAAGAGTTGTCGGCTCTCTCTGGCCCTGAAGCCCTGGCTCCTGTTTAATATTCTGCCTGCTTCGTTGATGTTGTGCTTGGCTCCTGTGGGACTGCAACTCACGGCTTGAAACTGGAGCCAATTTTCTGTCTTCATCTCACAGTGTTTTGACTGGAGGCAGATCCAGTCCAGGCCGATCAGGGCTGGTGGAAACAACTACGGAGTGCCTGTGTGCCTTGCGTTGGGAGGAAAAAGTGGAGGGAGCCCCGGAATGTCAGAGACGAACTGGCCCTGCGGAAACAAGAGGAGGAAGGTGCAGGGGGCCGTGGAACAGACTAAGAAACTGAGAGTATTGGTGGAGATTACCGTGGCTGGAGGTTTCTACCCTCCCCATCCCACCCCCCACCCCCGCCCGCAACCTACCCAGCCTTTCGTTTTGATTGATTAGCGGATTTCATCAAAGGAGCCTCTCAGGGGATTGACTAGAAAATTGATTTTGCCTTATTAATGGAAAGGACGCACAAGGGTTTTGGCCCTGTCTCTTAGCACTACATTTTCTGCGGGAAGGTCATGAGGAAAATGTGTTTAGGAGGCAAAGCAGCTGTCTCAAAAGAAGGCTGAGGGGGATCTGAGAACAATAAGAAATGAGGTTTTAAAGATCCGCCCATGAAATGCAGATTGCTGAACACAGAGGCTGAGCTAATAGCAGCAAGAGAGTTTTTACTGAGGTTTTCTTTGAAAAAAATAATAAAATGTGGAAGGGGAGGACTCAGAAGTAAAAGTTTCCACAAAGCAAAGGAATGAAGCTGCCAAGGCCATCTCCTGCCTTGCTCTTGATTAGAGCTGTTTTCCTTTTTTTTTTTCCAGATCTGAGGCTGTCAGAGATGACTCTGGTTCTGTCCATGAATAGATTCTGCGAGCCCATTGTCTCAGAAGGAGCTGCTGAAATTGCGGGGTACCAGACACTATGGGAGGCCGACAGCTACGGAGGCCCAAGCTCCCCCGGGGCAGCACAGGCCCCTCTGCAGGGAAACCGTGGAGCCCGTCCCCCGCTGGCAGGTACCGCCTTGGCCTTCCCCTGTGCCCTCTGTGCCAGGCCGACGGGCGGGACATGGTGTGAGGGATGCCCTTCTCAGTAGAGGGAGGAGTACCTTGCCCCTCTCATAACCAAGCCCGGGACTCCGGGTAGAGGGCCAAAGGTGATGTTGAAATTGCATCCAAAGCTGCGTCTGCATGTGCTACTCCTTCCTGTGTAAGTCATACGTCTCTATGTTAAAAGGACTAAACCCCTTTTAAAAACTCAGATTTTGGGGCTTGACTTTCTACCCTGTGGAAGTATATGGTTCTCTTAGCCTCCATGAGCGCTGATGGACTTGAGAATGAAAACTCTGTCCCATAAGACATACAGGAATATGCACTGTGGGCCAACAGCTATGTGTCCTTTTTTTATTAAGCACACAATTGGCTTTGGTATTGTAGAAAAAAATTAAGCCCATAAAATAGAACTATGTTTTCCTGCCTCACTATTCTTATATCTTAAGATAAGTTCTTTTGGATTTTTGTATAATATCAGCCATGAAAGAAAAAAACACTAAAATGTAAAGCAAGTACTCAATGAATTCTATTTTGCTGAAAAGGAGTAAAAATCTGGTCTTTAAAGAATTGACTTTACTTTTGTTCATGGTTAACATGTTACATTTTTTTAGTGTGAAAAGGACAGTTGCCCAACATTTTAATTTTAAATTTAAAAATTTGAATTTCCTATTTAGAAAGAAGGAATACTATAAACTCCAGTGTGCAGATAACCATTTATTCAGTTGCCTAGAATCAATACTATTTTAAAGTAGGTTTATCATCACTTGTTAAAGATGTATACATTTGAATAGTCATTATGATGATTATAAGTAAGTAATTTGAATAAATGCTATATTATTTCAGCGTTATTACACTCTACTCCTTTATGACTTTTGCTGTTAGCCTATGCATAGCATTAAGATTCTGAGGTTGAAATATATAATTTTTCTCTATAATTGACTAGAAATGCTTGTTTAGCCTGGGTCACAGGATTCTGTATGTTAGCAACTATTATGACAAATGTTTATTTTTAATTGCCACATATACAGACAGATATGCAGCTGAGTTATCCTCTGGAAGGAAAGGAGACGAAAGTATTTTGTTTGGAGAACCTCTGGCAAACCGCATGTCATTTGTCATATCTGATTTATTACCACAGGATCACATTACAGGGGAATTTCAAATCCTATAACAACATCCAAGATCACATACTTTAAGAGGAAGTATGTGGAAGAAGAGGATTTTCACCCACCATTCAGCAGCTGTAGCCATAAAGTATGTTTTTTTAATAGTCATTATTTTTATTGAGTTTAAGATACTTGGTAACAGTTGCTTGATCCATTTCCAGAAATTAAATTGTTCCACCCAAGTAATGAAAATGAGCCAGTTTTCAGCAGAGTCCTATTAATCGTTGTCACTTTTTAAGGCCCTGTGTTATTTCTCACAAGTAGTTTTTAAAAACAGCTTCTTTACCCAGAAATAACAAAACTAAATAACCCATGAATCATCTTTTTTTTCTTACATATGATTTAATTTGTCTCATTTTGCATTAAGGGTTGTAGTTACTCTGCCTTTCACGTGTACAGAAATGCCCTCGTTCTTTCCTGATGCTCTCCCCTCTGAGCTCTTGCTGCCCCAATGTCATTGTCACTTGTGTGTGTGCCCACATGTAGGGGGTCCTACCGAGCTTTCCTGAGTACTTAGGGGTAGATTCAACTCCTTGAACATGTGCATGAAAGTAGAAATATGTACTCCATTGTGCATTCATTATAAGTGTTAACTTTGTTAAAATGCGACATTCATTCCCAAGAAAGAACCATAGCTAACTTTTTTGCACATAGTGGGAAAAAATAACAGGATTGGGCAAGTGCATAGAATTACAAAACTGGCTGCCTAAGCTTTTGGAATAACAGTTAATTCTGTTTCATTATGATTATCTTCCTTCAAAAACTAGCTGTGCTGAGTTCATCATGGAGGGTATAACCCACACCATAGGTACCTGAAATTCTGAGAGGATTTTAAATTCTTCTTCCCCTCTGTCTCCTCTTGGCCCCCTGGGTCCTTTAGATGTTGCTTTTTACTCTGCTCCAAAACAGATGTGAGGATGCGCTGGCAGGTGGTGGCCTTTTCCCTGCATTTGTCCTCCCTCCCTTTGGTCAGCCTGGGCTGGTTTAGTTCACAGCTGCTCAGGTTATGCTGCCAGTTTGCTTTTTTTATGACCTGGAAGAGCTGGCCCTTAGGAACACAAGCGGTTTATTTCCTTTTTAGTTTCTGTATTGTGGTTGTAGCAGTTTTCCAATTGCTACTGGATTTACACCAAGCATCACACGTGATGGTATCACACAGCTCAAGAGCAAGTCCTCTCACTCCCTCTCTGCTTCTCTGCTCCTGCCCCGCCCCAAAAGTAACCCTACTTTTGCCCTTCAGCTGGCAGATCCTGAGCCTCATGAATTATTGTTGCCCCCTATCAAGCAAGGATAATTGCATGTGTGAACACAGAGCATGAAAAGAGACAGCGCTGAAAGCCACATCTCATGCTCCTTGATGGCGAGGCCAGGATTTGAAGTATAATCATTATGACCTGCATCATGGCATCTATCTTTTTATAAACATTTTTGAAGTATGTGTGTGTGCATGCACAGGTGTGTATTTATATACATACACATAAAATCATAAGTTTCAGAAGGGTATATACAGCTTGATGAATTTTGCACAAAGGAAACACCCAGGTAACCAGCATCTAGATGGAAAAACAAAACATAACCAGTAACCCAGCATTCCCATTTGTGCCCCCCCCCCCCCGCCCCAGCCACCTAACCTATCACACACACCACCACCAGCAAAGTAACCACACTCCCAACTTCCAGCAGCAGAGATGCGTTTTGTGTCTCGGCATCCCCTCACTTGGCCATAAAAGAGTGAACTACCTTACTTCCTCTCACTGCCCGGGTCTGCCTTGTGGCTGGATTCTCTTAACGCTTGGCCACGCCACTGAGTCAGGAAGAGGGCAGGAGCTCCAGCGGGTGAGGAAATGGGGACAGCAGCAGCACCAGGGACAGCACCCCTCGCTGAACGCAATTGAGAAACCAGACCCAGTAACCACAAAGAAATACTGTGTGGTGCTTGCTATTTTGCGATAGACGGTATCCTAAGCTTTCTCTTTTTATCTCTTTTTTTCTTTATTATTATTATTTTTTTAGACCATCTCAATTTTTGAGGAACGCGCTCACATCCTTTATATGTCCTTAGAAAAGCTAAAGTTTATCGATGATCCTGAAGTATACCTCCGAAGATCTGTCCTTATAAACAATTTGATGAAAAGGATCCATGGAGAAATTATCATGCAGAATAACTGGTGCTTTCCTGCCTGCTCTTTCAACGGCGCCTCTGCCCAAGAATGGTTCATGGCTCAAGACTGTCCATATCGAAAACGACCACGGGTGGCCAAAGAGGAGTGTGAAAAGTTTCATGCCTGCTGCTTTTACCAAGAATGTGGCAGTCACTACCTAAATTTACCCCTTTCTGTCAATGCTAATGTCGGAAGTGCCTCCACAACCTCCTCCTCTTCCTCCTCTTCCTCTTCCTCCTCTTCCTCCTCCTCCTCCTCTTCCTCTTCCTCTTCTCCTCTGCCTTTACCCAGTTGTTCCCACCAGGTGGATTTCGATGTAAGCAGCGCACCTATTTACAAGAGTGATGGCCAGATACCTGCCAATGAAATATTTGTTACTAATATCAGGTCACTTGGTGTTCAGGAAAAGGCCAAATTAAATGACGAGAAAGCAAATGATGACACTAACAGGGGCAGCAGCCCCCTAAGTCATGAACCTGTGGGAAATGACCTTGCTTTTGAGTGCAAAGGCCAATTTTATGATTATTTTGAGACCGGATGTAATGACAAAACCAATGTAAGCGAGTCTTGGAAAAAATCCTTAAGGAAAAAGGAGCCTTTACCGAGTAACAAACTGTGCTGCAACAAAGGAAGTAAAATATGAACCATCTTTTCACTGAAACTTTGAAGCATGCACAGCATGATCAATTAGCTCTCATAAATTTTATTTTGAATGGATTTTATAGTTTTGTACAACTGATAAAATTATGCCATGAACATGCCGTGTCGTTTTCATGCCTGGAGAGCAGATTGCATAAAACATCTGTATAATAGGCATCAGCAAGCTACTTATAAATGTGATTTTCCCAAGAAAACAGCCAACTTACTGCTTAAAAGTATATCTTAATTTTCTTCCAGAAAAAAATCAGTAGATTAGATTGGGGGACAGTGTGCCCTTGTGATATTCCCGTTGCCCACCCCCTCCCCCAAGGAATCTGTCACTTGCTAAGAAATTTATTTGCCCATTAATTAGGTACTTATTTGTTAAGCAAATCAATATAACCAGCAAAGGATGTCTGCTTCTTCTATCTGATACAGTATTTTTCTTCTGAATAAAAGACTAAAGACAGAGAGCTTGATGAAATAGCTTCATGTTGCTGTTAAGTATTTGTATTTAACAGTCGGTGTGACAGATGAAAATAGATGTTACATAATGAAACACCTGTCTAGGGGCGGTAATCAACAAAACTCGTAAAGGGCAATCCCTGCAAGTTCCTGGCTTGCCTGTGATGGGTGACGAGGCTTTTAGAGAGGTGTTATACAGGGCGATTTTTGGTGCCTTACTTTATCTTAATTTTTACAAATGTGAAAATTAAGGATAAATCAGAGTTACAGCAGGGATTTAACAAACAGGAAAAAAAAACAGGGTGGATCAATATTGTTTGAA
Source organism: Myrmecophaga tridactyla (assembly GCA_004026745.1). Taxonomy (NCBI): domain Eukaryota; kingdom Metazoa; phylum Chordata; class Mammalia; order Pilosa; family Myrmecophagidae; genus Myrmecophaga; species Myrmecophaga tridactyla. Next base: position 17,585 of record PVIY010033561.1, read on the forward strand.
AACTGTTAGCTTTGAACTATTGCGTTCAACTTTTGATTCAACATCTCTATTCTTCCTTTACTTTTGATGCCCGATTGCTTTTGGATTTGGCATTTTTTGAGAGGGATGGAGGAAACAGCAGAGAGATCTGTTAGTAACCAGCACTAGCTGCTTAAGCTTTTTCTGTGGCAACGTGTGTTGCTGGGGTTGGGTCATTTGGGTTTTGGGTTGTTTGGTTCGGTTTGGTTTGATTTGGTTGTCCGATGAAGTTCATGAACCAGTGGCATGCATTATACTTTAACCCGTTTTGCATCATTTCACTTGTTTAGATTATGAAAGCATGTGGTTTTTTTATATATGACTTTTGCTGTTGATTAAAAAGCACAATGTTAATAAATGATGTGGTGATCACTAAGGTTTTATCCTAAAGAATGTAAAGATTTTAGTTTTTGGAAAGTTATTTTGGAGAAATGGGACTTAATTTGTAATGGTTACTGTGTATTTGGTCAGCGTTTTTCTCAATGATTTCTTTAATTTGTACATTTGCAAGTGTTCAGAGTGCCCCTCTGACCATCCTTCCTTGCACTCCAGCTAACTCCTCCTGCTAAAGTGTATTCCAGTTTCCAAGGTTGCTAATTGACTTTGGGCCTCCTTAAATAATACTTCACAGGAACCAAATGCCGAAAGGAGGAAATAAGTAAGTCCTCCCAATTTCTCCAAGATAAAAGCTTTTTTTATTATCGCTATTAATATTAAATATAGGTCTCATTCATACAGTGTATGAGTAGGATCATCATTTGGACAATTGTCCACAAGGACCAATTTTTAAAACATATTCTTGTGTTATAGCTAAATAGTCTAGTAATGTTTGTTCTTTATTTTCAATATTTGATAAACATTTGATGTTGAAAACTTAGATGATAGATGCTTGTATATGACTGTGTTGTTGTAATAAAGTGAGGTTTTCTTGATATATATTTATTAAAATGATCAAAATTCAATAAGTTTTTTTTAATGGTTCTCGGCTATGTTTCTGTTTTCCATTATTCTTCCTCATTTAAAAAATTCAAAATGCCTTGGAAGTGAACTGGACAGTGACCACAAAGGAGTTTTCAAAACAAGCGTGTAATTTAAGAGGCCAATTTCTAAAGGTATTTTACAATGGTCTTTAGTTTGCAAGTTTAGATTTCCACCAAAAAAAGATTGCATAACATGAAGCTACAAACACCAAATCTTAGGTGATTCTTTCATGAAATGTCAAATTGTCCAGAAGATGACCTATGTATAAATAGTTAAAATAGCTACAGATTATTGCTGGTAGTATTCTATACAATTCTGTATTATTACTCTTAGGAGCCAATATTTTACTTGATAAAAGGGAGAAGTTAGTTGAAAGCTAATTAATTTGCCAAATGTAATATTCTGTTATGAGTGTAGTAAGTCTTGGAGATTTAAATATGAAAGAAAGGACTTAAATTTTGCTTTTTCAAAGCCCCCAACATTATCAGATTTTTTTCTTGATGGCCAGAGCTTTAAAATGATGGCATCAGTGATTTTCCATAGTGCCCAGCCGAGCTATGGGCTTAGGCATCTGCTCAGTAGAGCCCACTGGAGTTGCTGCTTTGTAGGCCAAGTGCAGCCTTTGGATCCAGCAGCCTAAAAACCTGAAATTTTTAGTTAAGCTTTGTTCCTAGGACATTTCCAGCATACTACAAGAAGTTCTTTTACTCCACTGAAAAATAATCCCTAAACACCCATCCAAATAACAAGACATTCCTACAGGCGACTAGGTGGTTGGTATTATGTGTTAGGGCATTCTCATGGACGCCTCCCAGGCACCCAGAGTGGTCATTTTTACTCTTTACATAGTAAGTTAGATTTTTCCAGGATGGTTAACCCCTTCCCAGGAAGTTGTATCAATGACCTGAATCCTATGGCTACATCTTTAGTGACTTGGGAAAGCTAAGACACCCTCCACTCCACTACTGTCTGTAACAACTTTTCACATTGCTGTGCTATGCTTTAAGGATTCTGCCTCTTATGGCAGAATCCAGACTTTAAAGAGAGAAATTCGGGGAAATCTTCACTTAAGAAAATGCAATCCCACCCCCACCTGCATTCCCAAGGATGTCTGTAGTTGCTCCTACCCTGGACAGTGCAGATAATGCCTGTCTTTAACCAATCATGACCCTTTGTCTCTGGTCTTGCTAAGAGTGGGCTATTGCAGAAGATGGCCTGGTAAAGGTATTACCATTCTCCTTCCACCTCTAAAGTTCTATTACTCCACACTTGATCTGGAAGACATCCTAGGAGCATGTCCACTGAGCCAAGGGACACAGGAAGAAGGTAGAGAGACTCAAACCCAACAAAATCGCCTGACAGCCAGTCAAAAAATAGGGTAGAGCATCTTTGGCATGATCTTTTAAGACAATAGAAATTTAGAACAATTTACATGCCACTTTGTTAAATAAGTGCTGAAGCAAAATGAATGAACATTTATTTTTAGAGCTCTTAGTTAAGGGTGTCAACGCATGCTGCCCACCCCACCAGTCATGAACTTCTGTTACAGCTCCACTTGATTCTGTCCTTTCTATGTCTCAGGAGGAGATCAGAGAACAACTTGGAGAAGATACGGTGTTCAGAGATGTCACCTTCACGATAAGCGTCGGACAAGGGTATAAGAATTCTTATGTGATGCAGGCTAGGCATATCCCTTAAACAAATTGTGAGCGAGAAACATTTTTGGAAACAATTAGTTGTTCGAATCCATTTTTATGACAGTTCCTTAAATTCGAAATCATTTCGTTTGTAGTTAAGGTAATCACATCCCTGCCAATTTTACTTGCTTTGAAAAAGCAAGGATTCAGCATGACATTAACAATGATGGTTAAAACTAGATGCAGAACTGTCCCCATGCAGAGAAGAATGAAAGCAGTATTTAAATAATAAAAGAAGAGACAATGTGTAGTTTCTAGTCATTCGTTTTAAGATTGCTGTGTTTTGATTCTGTGGTTTAAAATAAATGCATTAAGGATTTTTAATTTACTACAAGATGCCTCCTTCGCTTTCTTAGAGTTGTTCTGCATAATCAAAGGTCTGCCCAGTGGGGCCTATTCTTTTCACATGGCTAAAAGCTCTCCATTTTATGTGCTATAGCGACGTGACCTGGGGTGAAACAGTTACTAGTTTAGAGATTGTTTCCAGCTACACACTTAAGAAAAGCACTTGCAAAAATGTGAGTTATGAACACTTGAATCTCACATCCTGCTATAAAGTGCATCAGCCAGTGAGTTTAATAAAACATGCTGTTTAAAATAGTCTGTAATTTCCTGTTTCTGCATTTCCCTTCAGTATCTGTGACAGGCTGAAGAACGATGACTAAATGAAGGGAATTTACACAAGTGAGTCTGGTGGTGTTTGCAAACCATTGCCATGAGTTTCATCTTCTTTGGTAAACAGTTCTTTGGTGGGCTGTCTATGGTTATTTTTTTTCCCTTGGTGTTGATCCAATTTGTTAATTTTGAAAATGCAAACTCTTACTCATAGCCTGGAAACACCTGCTTTTGACCACAATGAAACTGATAGAACGTATGGAGATGTATTTGTCATCTCTCATGAAATTTCCCACGCTTTTGAACACCCATTTTTATAACCATCCCTTTGATTTAAAAGTATAAGTCTTGTACAATTTCATTTTGTAGGGGAGATACATATAAAAGAACTTGCAGAGACAAGCTGTGATCTTGCTTCCTGCCAAGATCCCCAGGACAAAGAGCAAGTATCAGAACTCTGGGGAGAAGGGAGACCTGTGCACCCCAAGCCTTTATGGCCCAAGACTGGCTTGGCCTCAGCAGCCATTGCCTCTGTCCAAGTCATTCCATGGGAGCAGGTGAGTCCAGGCCTAAGGCATGTGGTCCCCTGTCGTCACTTCTAATGGGTCATCTCACAAGTGAACCCAGCTCTGATAATTCTAGACACAGTGCTTTTTCTGCAGATGCCTTCTGAGGCGATTGCAATGAGCTAAGCTCAGATGTGACATTATCCTTATATCCCTGCAATCAAGAGGTGAGGAAATCTCTTTACTTACATACCATCTTCAAAACTCCTGTGCGCACGATAAGGAAAAGATGGAGAATGACAACCTATAAGGCACAGGATTTCAGCAAAAGCCAGGTTGGGTGGTGTGGAAGAAATCTGCAAAATACATTGCTCCACATGCATCCCAGAGTGAATTCACTTTTTTGTTTGTTTGTTTAAGGAAAGTCTAAAGAATAAAAAGGTTTTTTTTTTGGTCAAATTGTCTTTATGTAGACAGAAAAAGAAACATTTCAGGAAATGAAGGATTTCCTTTATGTTTTTTCAGGAAAACAAAAGTGGATTGTCTGCCCTTTCAGTGGTTAGAGTGTTTTTGTTTTGTTTGTTTGTTTGGCATGGGCAGGCTCTAGGAATTGAACCTGGGTCTCCAGCATGGCAAGCAAGAATTCTACCACTGAGCCACTGCTACACTCCCCTAGAAGGGTTCATTATTGTTGCTTTCCCAGTTCTTAAATTCTGTACTTTTTAGTCAATCCACCAAACACAGTTTTTGCAACTAGGTATAAGCATTAGCCCTAGGCACACCTCCTGCTCAACTCAGGATTGTCAAGATTGAGACATTGGAAAATAGCAGAGGGCTAAGAGTGTGGGATTTGGAGTCCAACTGTCTAGACCCAAATCCCAGCTATGCCACTGAATAGCTGTCCAACTTGGCCTTGGCCAGCAGGTCCCTTTTCACCTCCTAGTGTTTCCTTGACTGTAAAGTGGGGTGACGTCTTGGGGAGGGGACTCAACCTTGCCTGGGGGCACACTACAGGTGGGCAATAAGAGTGAGCAGCCATGACCTCTTTCTTCTTCAGGCCCAGGATTCCACAAAGGTTGGCCCTGGCAGCACCGGAACCTTTGTGTAGAAGGTATTGGGCCTCTTGAGATCTGTATAAGGAGCTTGAAATTAAATAGGGGAATAGTGTCAAACCCCAAGACCCAGCATCCTTAGACAGCTATGGAAGGGCCATTGGTATCCCTGAGATATTTTTAATATTTCAAAAGCTTATTGGAAATCATAAAATTTCCTGAACTCGGTTGCACAGGCTAACCCATGTCAGATTTCTTTACCAGATAGACTGAAATTAAATCAGCCATGTGTTAACTCAGTTATAACAAACTGAGAAGAAACTCTGTCTGGGAAAATGAAGTCATTATCTTTAATAAATGCAATTGGTTTGGTAGGCAGAATCTTTCAGAATGTTGGCTATGTGAAAGGAATAAGAGGTGTCCCTAGGAAGTAAAAAAAGATTAAAAATCACTAACCTCTGACTTATGCCCAGGATTTTCCAAAGTTCAATTTTATTCAGTTACTATATTGAGTGATTCTTTTAGACCTAGTTTTTATTCTCAGGAAAAATACAAGACTGAGGATTTGGATAATTTAGGCCAAATACTATTCCTAGTATTCCTATATCTGAAAATGGAATCCAAAGCAGAATTTTCTGAATAATTATAACTTTGAGGATGTGGCTTATCATAAAATAATTTGGATACACTTATAAGGTATGAGTTTAAATAGCAGATCCATTTCGGGGTGGTTATCCCTATTTCAAAATCTCATTCCTTTCTATGTTCCTTTAAATTCAAAGCTCAACGGATGGCTTCAAAGTAGGATTCCATTTACAAAAATTATATTTCTATCTCTCAATTTTTCAAGAATATATATATTTCCATAAGATGAGCTATGGTACATCTATAGTGATGCTTCCCGACTGGTGCTCTGAAATGAGAACAAAATGGAACCATATGGTTTGGGAATGAGAACTGGGCACCAGTGTGCAATGAAAGCAATTGCAGTGTTATTATCGAGGGTCCCAGGACTTCTGTGCAGCAGGGTCTCCTCCTACCCCACTGAGCTCTGGGCTCTCATGGTTGGCAGGAAAAGATGACATGTGAGCCAGCTGAGAGGGGTCCTGGGAGGCTGGGACACCTCAGCCTGCCCAGAGAGATCTGAGCTGGCCATCTCCAACTCGGTGTTTAGAAACCCAGTAGCTGGAATAAATTATTTTCCAGTGTGTAGGAGTCCAACTAGTGAGGATGAGCAACTAGAATTCTCAACCAGTCCAACCTTGATCTACCCGATTTTAGCCAAGATGACTTAATGCACAGGGGACATGTGGGAAGTAGAGGGGGCATCTCTGGGAACAGTGTTACTCTTCGCAAAGAAAGGACCCTGGGGCTACCAGTCCATCTGAGTGTTTTCAACTTCTCCCCTGTGGCTGACCATGGGGCATAAAATGCCAGGTGCAGATAAACACTTGAAGTTCTCTTATTTGTATGCTCCTAACAGGGTATGGCACATAGTCTTAAATATTTGTGAAATAAATGGATGAATAAATAAATAAACCCTAGGAAGAGCCCCACAATTGAAGTTGCAAGAATTGATTCCCTCATGGTGATGAATACACAACAATGTGATGATATTGTGAGACATTGATTGTACACCATGTATAGGCTGTATGTATGTGAAGGTGTGCTAATAAAAATATTTAAAAAAAAAAAAAAGAGAATTGATTCCCACCTCTTATTCTCAATCATTCTAAAATTCTCAAAGTCTTCAAAGACTCAAATCAAAGTCTTCACTCAATCATTCTAAAATTTTCCAACATCTTTATTTATTTCCTTAGAGTTTACTGTGTTGGTTTTTGGCCAAATGACTGCTGTTTCTTAACCACAAAATCATAACCAAGTTAGTAGTGAAGGTACTGGATTAGAAGTTAGGAGACAGATTCTTGCCACACACTGGCTGTATAATGAGGAACAAGCCCTTTGACTTCTTGGGTCTTAATTTCCCTGTCAAATGAAAAGGCTGGACCCAAAGGACTTTTAAGATTGGTCTCTTTTTGGCCCGAGCATTTGTGATTCTGACAACTTGGAATCTTTCTGAAAATGTTCGCTTGAATTTTCTACATACTACTCCTTCCTTTCCTTCTCCAGGCTTCCTTTTTTATCAGTGAAACCAAGAAACTGCTTCTGAATGTTTCTTAAATAATAAATCACTGGATTTTTCTGCCCAGAATGATTGCTTTCTGCATATGGCTGCTAACCTATTGTCTGAAATGCATTCCTCCAGACAGACCCTACTCCCCCTTGTTTTTTCAAGAGATACCCTCCTCTGCTCTGCTGTGGCTCCCCTACCCCCCACCCCATTAACGCCACACACCCGGTGTCACAAGTTTGCCCTCCTTTAAGCAACCAGTCTGCACCACGTAGGCAGGAGATCTGAGACCCCCCTTCTCTCTCATGTTTATGACTAATAAAATTGCGGACTTTCCTCCTTCTTTTTATGAAGATAGTCCTTGCAGCTGTGACTATAACTGTTTTTGTTTTTATATATATATGTAAGAACCAAGATTACGGCCCCATAACCCAATTAGTGTCATTTGGTGGTGGTCCAAGTGCTTCCCCTGCACGAGTTTTAATTTGGGGATCCCCGGAGGCTGCACTCCACATCTGTAGCTGGCCTGTTCTTCCTCTCCCCTTATTTGCTGGAGGTTTATGGAAGGATTAGCTGTGTGGTCTGGGAGGCGGCTGCTTCTCTTTCATCCGCACGGCTCTCGAATCGCTGAGGAGCCTTTTACTTTTCATCAAGCCCTGGCACCTGGAGGGCAGACAGCCTGGGCGACTGGAATGAATCAGCGGATGCCCCGCAGGCCCCGAGGGGCGAGGCCCTGCAAACGTGGCGGGGGGGGGGGGGGGCGGGGGGCTGTTTATTGGGCTGCCCGCCACCGGGCCAGGCAGGGCAGGGCTGGGATCTGGGGCGCAGAGCGCGGTGGCCCCCCCGCCCCGCCCCCACTCCCTGGCTGGCGAGGGCTGGCGAGGGCTCTAGGCGCTCATTGTGCAGGCAGCTGGCACCAGCTGGGAAGGGGAATTAGCATAACAAAGAGCTGGAGCGAGCGCGGCGCGGCCCGGCGGGGGCTCTGCGGAACGCCCGGGGCTCGGAGGAGCCGCGCTGTCACCCGCAGCAGCGCGCTCGGGGCCGCCCCTCCCGAGACCCTCGCAATAGCTGGGCCGGGCCCCACCGCGGGCATCAGCACCCTCCCGGGCTCTGCCTGGGTCCCAGACGCTCAACACAGGACCGCCGCGGGGCTCGCCCGGAGAAGACACTGGGTGTGGGTGTCGGTGATAGCGCGAATGTGTGTGTGTGAGTGTGTGAGGATGGATGAGTGTGCCTCCGTGTTTGTGTGTGACCGTGCGTGTGACTGCCTGCGGGTATGTGCGTGTCCGTGTAAGGGGCCACCTACAGACGGGAGAAGACTCACCAGCTCCCTTCCCGCCGCCCAGGAAGGCCTCTTTGTTTATTCTTTCCCGGAACCCCTGGTCATCTTGCTTAAATCACCGGTTCTCAACTCTGGCTGCACTTGAGAGCTACCTGGGGAGCTCTGAAAAAGCACCCAAGCCTCGGCCCGACCCCAGACACTTGCGAGTAACTGGCCTCTGTGAGGACCCCAGCATCGGTATTTCTTTCTCACGACTCCGCAGAGGTTCTGACCTGCACCCAGGGCTGGAACCAGGGCGCCCCGCGCAGCCCCTGCGGCCCAGCGAGCGCCCGGAGGAGGGAAGGGCCCGCTAAGCCTTGGGCTTAAGGTTTTGAAGCTTTTCGCCTTCCCTGGCTGAAGTGAGGTTCACAGTTCTCCGACACTAGCATTTCTGTCTTAACCTTCGGACTGGACAACTTCACCTCCATTATTGTGCTTAACTCTGACAGACAGAATTTTCTAGAAAGTAAGGCTCAATCGAGTGCAACAAAAGGTCACAAAGCTAGAAATTCGAGCGACCGAATTGGAGCTCAGGGCTGTGGGACTCAAAGACCACCTTGTTTCCACTGTAATGTTTTAAAAAATTAAAACTAAATATATAAATAAAAAAAAAAATCGACACCACCACCACCATTTTGAAGGTGTGCCACACCCCAGGCTGACCGGGCCAGGCCTCCGGGAGGGACACGGAGGAGGACTGAGGGGTGTGGGGTGCGAAGTCGGGGCGCAGCTGGACCCACGGCCCGGGAAGGCCTTCACCGCCCAGACTACGCCCCCGGGAGATGTCCAGGGCAGCTCTGCCCGCTCCGACCTCTGTGCTACCTCCTCGCTGAGCCTTCCCCCGCCCCCTGCCCTCCCCCTGTCCTCCCCCTCCCCGGGTGTCGCAAAAAGATCCCCTCCCAGCTCCCTTCCGAGACTCGCGCTCCCAGCCTCCTCCTGCCTAAAGGAAGGAAAGATGACAACACACGCCGCTCGCCGTCACCTAGGGGCTGCTGGCAGATGAGCAGCCCCGGGCGGGGTGAGGAGAGAGCGTCGTGGCCGGGAACCCAGGGACCCAGGGACCCAGGGACCGGGGAGGGGCACCTCCGTGCCTCGGGCCGGGCGCCTGGGCTTCGCTTCGCTGCACCGCGCTCCCTTCCTCCTTGCGGGAGCCGGGAGTCTCTGAGCCATCTCACCCGCCTGGTGAAATGAGTCCCTTGCCTCGGCTGCCTGCACAGAGCATCCGGGAGAGGGAGGAGAGAACTGGAATGAGCTGCCAGGCTCTGCCAGCCCCAAGCTCCCAATCACTCAGAAGCGTGCGTTTCCACGGGTACGGGCTGCATCCGGCCCCTCGCGGTTCTCAAGCTCTAAGGAGACAGGGACCCCAGAAATCACTTAGGCTCACCCACTCGTGTCACACTCTGGGGTACCAGGACCCAGAGAGGGGAAAGGATTCCCTGGAAGTTTTGCAGCCTCCTCCAGCCTTGCCCAGCCTTCCTCCAGCTGCACTGGGCTCTGATAGGCAAACCTCAGTGTTTACCTACCAGGGGTCTGTGCTTGGCAGTGGGAGCCACAGCCCTTGGTAAAGGAGAAATCTTAGGAAAGCAAGTAGCCTTTGCCCAGGAGATGCCCTGGAAACTCTGATACCCGGGCCTGAGAACCATCCACCCCATCTCAGTTCAGGAGTGGGGCAGGTGACCTGGTGGTCCCAAGGGGCTGGTGGTGGCTGCTTTTATTATTATTGAGAGTTCAGAATCCTCTTAGGTTCTAACAACTGTGTTCATTCTCAATAAATGGTTTCTTAATAATCGTTTTAATTAGCAAAAGGCTGTCTTATTAAAGCTAATTAAAGGCAATTTGGGAACCTTATTTTCATACAATCATAAAATTAGAGCAACAAGAGTCTAGAGAGATGGTGAATCTCTCAGCCTTTCTGGGGAGGGAGCAGGTCGGAACTGGAAAAGGAGACCCAAGCCCCAGGTGAGGCCTGGAGGGTAGGAGTGCCCGCTGGGTGGAGGGTAGCCCCCAGACTTGGGTGCAGT
>PVIY010033562.1:0-27933 GCA_004026745.1 Myrmecophaga tridactyla
AGTCTAATTTAACTTTCTTTTATAAATGAGGAAACAAGTCTGCACAGGTAATATGACTTAAGTTTTTTAGAGTGACAATTTCTTGACTTGGAACTGGGTTCCTGATTTTTAGCCATTATTTTTCATGTACAGCACTATGCTTTTTGTGGAAAATATTTTTTGTAAATAAGTTTAAACCAAAACCTTGTCTTCTAAATAAAAGAAGGCTATTGAAGTTTAGCTATTCAAATATCAATTATGATGATGCCATAAGAGATATCTGAAATAGCAGAAAAGTACAGGCTGGCTTCAATAAAATGAGCCAGGTATTTTAATTTCAGTAATATTTAAGAGACACATCTTTACTTTCTAGACATGCACATGATGGTGTCCAGGCCGGAACAGTGGGTAAAGCCAATGGCTGTAGCAGGAGCCAACCAATATACCTTTCATCTCGAGGCTACTGAGAACCCAGGGGCTTTGATTAAAGACATTCGGGAGAATGGGATGAAGGTAAGAAGTCATGATACCATTCACGCTTAGAGTTTGGAAGTTTGGTAGATGACAGGAAATTGTAGGTGGAGAAGACTGACTTAAGCAGCTGTGAAGCCAGAGTTTAAATATAAGTTGTCTGTTGGATACGATTTACTTATTTCACGAATGTTTTCTAACAGTTACTGTCTTTTGGAAGCCTTTACATTTTGATAGCCTAGTTGGCTTTTTTTAAACTAAGGTTAGAGTGTGAAGAAGTTTTGTGTGTGTGTGTTTTTTTTTAACGTATTCCTTAAGAATGGAATATTTCTACCTGGGCCTGGTATCTGATATTGCTGTAACATGTGGAGATAATTGTTCATATGATTTAGCAAATTTGTCTCTGTTATAGGTTGGCCTGGCCATCAAACCAGGAACAACAGTTGAGTATTTGGCACCATGGGCTAATCAAATAGATATGGCCTTGGTTATGACAGTGGAACCTGGGTTTGGAGGGCAGAAATTTATGGAAGATATGATGCCAAAGGTAAAAGAAGTATTTGATTCTGGGAGAGGCTTTTATTCAACATGTTTATTCAGTGGGCATGTATTGAACCACTTGTATATTTAGAAGTGGTCCTGTTCTGAAAGTGGGGAGTTGGGGATGTTTGCTGATAATTTTAACAGGGATGACAAAAGCTGTAATAGATTTAGGTTTTGGAAATCAGAAAAGGTATTTCATCTTTATCTTGAAATTTTCTATCAAGACCATTATTTCTGTAATCTTTAGCTCTCTTAGAAGTTTTCATGAATATTGAGGCATCTGTCTTTGTCTTGTTTCTATAAGTTATATTCTCTGTAAAGCCATAACAAATTGAATGCCATTTGTCAGAATAAAGATTGTTTCTATAAAACTTTATCTCAGTACATTAAAAAAGCATGTTTTCCCCGATAATATTTTCTGATACAATGTAAAGTTACTGCATGAGACATTTGGCTAATATTGACTATTTGATTTTTTATTTGTTTTTTCCCCTACATAATCACTTTGGAAGTCACTTACTTCTTCATGTATGCCTAGGTTCACTGGTTGAGGACCCAGTTCCCATCCTTGGACATAGAGGTTGATGGTGGCGTAGGTCCTGACACTGTCCATAAATGTGCAGAGGTGAGACTGCTCCTCATCTGTGACCTAGACCAGCTTCCTGTCAAACACAGTGTCCAGGACACTGGCCCGGGAGATTTCCCCTGCATTTCCTTAATGGCCTTTCTTTCTTGGAAAAGTTTTTTTTCAAATGTGGAACTAGAAAACTAAAGAACAATAGTGAATATTCTAAAATATTCTTAAAATAGTAAGACCAAGTTATCTTAGTAGTGCTGAAGAAACATTTTTAAAAAATTTTTAAAAATTTGTTGAATGTCAGCTCTTTGGAATTCATTAAATAGTTTCAGGACAGGGCCTTGGAGTTTTTCCCCAAATAGGCAAAGACAAAATATTTTCTTATCAAGGGAAAAGAATGGGAATAATTGACCTAGTTATTATGTTATTTTGTAGAATTTAGGTGTATTCCTTTCTTGTCCCTGACTAGAACTTACTAGAATCATTTCTGAGAAAAATCTAGGCCTGATCCCCACTCTTTGTCCTCCCTCTCTGTAGAGGTGGAATGAGCTTTTCTTCAGGTAGCTGGCCAGCTTAGTTAGGCTCCTGAGCTTCATAAGAGAATGCTAGTCCTTGCAGTAGCACTGCAGGTGATTTAAGCTCATATCGCCTGTTTTCCTTCAGCAACATGATTTATCTGCCTTTTCAGGTTCTTGTATAACTGCTACATTTTTCTCCTTAATACTTAGCAAAACCTTGGCTGTGATAAATATTTATGGAAGAAGAGCTAATCAAATGATCAGTAAGCATGTATGCTTTCAACTCCTTCTAGAATTGTTTACTGAACTGTTTCGCCAGTATGCTATTTCTGCCTAAATTTAGGAACATACCGAAATTCCTATAAAATTATAATTTTAAAATGATAAAATTATCAATGTGTAATTACAGAATTATAAAGTTAAGACATGAGTCCTATAAAATCATTTCTGTAATTTGTATGAGGAATGTTAGTGTACTGACATGCATCTGATAAATTTTCGTCAGTGTCCATGCTTCTCTTTGTTCCCATAATCCTTTTTCTTTTGGCCATGAATCACGTAACAATTGGCTTTCTCTCCTTAGTCAAATTGTAGGAAGCTCAGATCTGAATTTGGCATATCTTGGCTGCTTTTTCTCTTTGATTTGTTTCCACATTTAAAGCATATCTTGAAATCTTTCTTAAGCCATCTCAAAACCATTTTGCAATGTCCTGAACCATAAATGTTTCCATTCTTTGTGGCATCAAAATGAGAAATTATTTAAATTTAATGTCATAGTTTATGGGTAGTTTCACATTTTATCAAAAATTGGCCTTTCAGACTACCTGCAAGTTCATAAATGTAATTCAAAGATTGATAGTTTTTTTTTTTTTAGTAGCTGAGGAGGTATTGATATATATTGGAAAGTCCTTAAAAAATTGAGGGTTTAAAGGTTCTTAAACCTTGTTAGCTAAATATTAGCACAGATGCAGTGTAGCTCATTTAGTCTTGATTATCATAAAGGCTGGTGATTTCTTAGATACATTTAAAAATAATTCCATAGCCTCATTTGCTGAGCATTTCAGCTTCTTTATTTATTGAACTAAATTATATAAATATTCTATTCATCTCAAAGTGACTTTTGTGTAGTTCAAATTCTGACTGCCAGGTACAAGGTTAAAAAATTAGTCCAGGAATTTTGTCTTAGGCTTTTCTGCATCTTCTTTGAAGCATAACCTGAGTGTTTACTTCTTTCAGGCAGGAGCTAACATGATTGTGTCTGGCAGTGCCATTATGAGGAGTGAAGACCCCAGATCTGTGATCAACCTGTTGAGAAATGTTTGCTCAGAAGCTGCTCAGAAACGTTCTCTTGATCGATGAAACCTCAAAGAGCCCAGTGTTTCTGCTCATGAAATCTTTTCCTGGAAAACAAGAAGGTTGTCTTCCAAATCATATTGCAATTGAAGCTGTGCTGCTTTTCTGAGCAATTATTCATTCCACTGACTAAAATCTGTTATTCAGAATGTTCTAGGAGGGTAGAAATTGGTGTGTATATAACTACACTTCTAGTGAAGGAATTTAAAGATTAGTTTGGTAAATACTGTTTTTATTGGGAGGCTTGATTTTTATAAAAAGTGAAAGTATGGCTGTATTACTAATGTTTTAAACAAAAATGTGTCTAATGCCTAAGGGAGGCATGTTAGCTACTTAAAAAAAAGATTTTTCTGCATTTCTCAAAGAATTTTGTTATTTCTCAGCCATTTTCCAGAAGCAAAGGAACTCTGTTTTTACTGTTTCATGTCATTTGTGATTTGTGTTTATGCTTAATAATAAGACTAGAATGGAACTTATGAAAAATCTAAGCATGGCTCTGGCTGAGGTGGGATACAATATTCTTATGTCTAAAACATCTGTTTTTCACTTTTCCCCTTACACTTGATGCATTCAGGACAATTAAAAAAAAGTTTGAAGTTCAGGGGTTTTCAGGTGGTCTGTGGTCTATTCTAAAATTTAAGCAGATTTTATTAGGGTTTTTCTCTCTGGGTGCTGAAAGGGCTGGCTATAATGCAGTGATTTTTTTCTCCCTTTCTTAATCCCATATCCCACTCTTTATTTTTTAATTTTTTTTGCGTGGGCACCGGGAATTGAACCTGAGTCTCCGGCATGGCAGGCGAGAATTCTGCCTGCTGAGCCACTGTGGCCTGACTCCCATATCCCACTCTTATGGACATTAGATAGTTCTATTGTGTTAGCTCTGACTAGAAAGGAAAAGGAAAGCCTCCATTTGGAAGTAATATGGAGTTGAATCCTGACTCTACCCCTTTCCAGGTGTTTGACCTTAGCAGATCAGCTATTCTCTTTGAAAGATTATGATTACTTGTGAAATGGAAATTTTTGCACAGTTGTGTTGTGGAGTACAAGATAACAATTTATATGTAAAATCTTCCAGTAAAATTCCTAGAACTTAGATATAGCTATCATTTTATTATGTGTTATAGGTTATAAGTATGTTGATATAATTTCATTAACTCTACAAATCACTCCTAAGAGTGGTAGAACAGGTATTTTTTCCCCCCTTTAAAAAATGAAGAAATGGGCTGGTACCCCGTAGGGCATAAGATTTCTGGTATATACTGTTTTAACAAATGGAACTATGGAGCAGTGGTTTAGGAAAAGGAAGCTGCTTTTACTTAACATTGTCTTATTTCTGGTCTGTCTTTACCTTGTGCCAGAATCAGATAACTACCTTGTGGCAGAATCAGATTAACTGAGGCTATTCTGGAACTATAGATCTTGGCCCCAAGGATATATATTTTATTACTCCAAGAAAGACCTCGTGGGTTGAGATGTCAGAGTGCAGACCTAATCTGTACGTTAAAAGTTTTCTAACTGTGCCCCAAATTATTATACTTAGCAAATAATATATCAGTCACTTACAGTATAATGAATATAGCAAGAAACAATGGGACCAGTGTTACTAAACTTCAGGTTACTATGAATTTTGAGAAACAAGATATGAAAAAGAAGAATGTTAACATTTAACCATAGAATAGAGCTAGCTTTTGTTTTTATCTAACATTGCAAAGTAAAGTTTTGCTTCTTATTTTTATTTTGGCTTAGGAAAGGGTTGTACCATATATAAATTGTGTTTTAATTAAATCAGATGACACCGGGCATATAGAAATAACTTTAATTAAAAAACTTACACAGAAGATTATATGTGACATGACAGAAAGATTTGAATTAATTGCTTGGACAACATGGGTTTGTCCAGCTTTTCTTTTTCTTTAAAAATAAATATACAGTGAAACTACAAGCAGAAGTTTAGTCAGTATTAAAATTTGAAATTTCTTCCCTTTGAAGGGACCAGTATAATATTCAATCCTTAACAAAAACTTAGTGTCAAATCCCACAGACTAGGCCAGCTG
This sequence comes from Myrmecophaga tridactyla, assembly GCA_004026745.1. Taxonomy (NCBI): domain Eukaryota; kingdom Metazoa; phylum Chordata; class Mammalia; order Pilosa; family Myrmecophagidae; genus Myrmecophaga; species Myrmecophaga tridactyla. The sequence goes on from PVIY010033562.1 coordinate 5,496, forward strand.
GCCAAGATTGTCAGTTACATGTGTACTACAACTTGAATAACCTTTTTTACAGGAAAAAAGTGATTCTTATAAAATTGTCAACTTCCACATAGAAAAATTGGGATAGCTTCAAAAGGGATTTTCTGTAATATACACTCAAGTATCCAATATTGAAGCATTATTTGAAAGTTTTTAAATCTCTGGGATGCAAGACAGAACAGATGTTTATTTGAATAGAGTAATATGGCAAGGAATGATCAAATTAGTTTGAAATGTAACAGTGTTTTTAATTTTATACTAATAGGATTTTCCTGTTCATTTCAGTTGGTCTTTTCTCATCATGAGAGACATCAAAGTTCTTAGGGCACAGTGAGAACTAAAATAAAGTTGGCAAACTCAATTTGCATTTTCAAAGATATGATAGTTTTAAAATGCATCAGTGTTTAACTACTTTGCTTGTCTTAATACTGTTGAGAACAGAAAATAGCCTTTGCTTAGTCCAGTAGAAATCAGCGATTTCAAATCAGTGAGTATTGTGTTAACTGGTATAGGACTCCTACTTTAAGCTAAACATGTTAAAAAAAAAAATTGCTTCTCCATAGTTGATACTTTTAGCTGTCTGTTTTCAGTGGAAACCTATGGTTCTTTATATATACTCAGCTTTTATTTCATGGGATAATTCATATATACATTTTCAGGTGGAGTCACTGCCAGTATTTTTTTGTTTTTTTTGAAAACTACGTGTGTGTGTATGCTATTCTATATTTACATATATATGTATATTTTAATATATTTCTGAGGTTATTTTAATTATTGTATTTATAGAAAAAAGGATAGCTGTCATTTGATCCACAGAGGTGTGTGTGTGTATGTGTGTAATTTTAAAAAAATTACTTACTCAGTAATATGATTAGACATCAAATTGCATCAGTTAATTTCTTGGTGCTACAGATTTGTAATGATAAACATAAATGTCTAGCACTTGTCTTTAGGTGAAAAGCTAATACTCCTGTGGTTTAAGTAGAAGAAAAAAAAGATGTATCTTGCCTGTTTCATAAACAGCATAAAGATTAATACCTGCAGTACATGCTCTTACTCTGAAATTGTGGCCTGGGGCAGGGGTGAGAACATTGCAAACAAGACTTTTTTTTTTTTAACTCCTGTTTCTCCTTTAGTTACATAGTTTTCTTAACCAACCTGTCTTCCTGTCACCTATTGTTTTTAACATTTGTAAGTCCTAGATCAAAGGTTTTGTAATCTTCCATTCCGTCTACTGACTGCTTTTTTGAATGGTGGCCATTCTCTGGTGCACTGGTACAGAAAACTTCGCCATGAAAAGCTGTGCTTGACCTTTCTATCTGACCATTTTTTTCATCTTGGCATAATAAGCCTGCTGTGTCTTCATCCTTCAGTGGAAAAACCCGTTGCTCCCACCACAAACACTGAAAGGGAAAATATTTTCAGTTAAATTTCATCTAATTTGTTTTGTTTTAAAGTCATTTATCAAGTAATCTGTAAATGTCAAGTTTTTTAATAACTATTTTCTGTTCTTTTTGTACATAAATGCACAAATTTTCATTTGGACCTAGATACCTGACAATGCAAAGTGGAATGTACTAAGAATTGTTTACTGAACTTTAGGATTTTTTTTTTTTTTAACTTGGGACCTCTGCTGAGAAAATGAGACACTGCCATATGGCACTCATCTTTATTTTCAGCCTAGAAGTCTTTGGAAAGGACTTTTGGAAAAGACTTCTACAAAACTTAAAATTATGTTTTTAAGTTTGATCTACTTCAGTAACTCCATTCCTACGTCATCATTATTGTTACGTTTTCCCTTCCCTAAGCTTTCTGCAACTTACCTACCAATTTCTATAGTCTCTACTTCTCCATTCTATACATGGTTCTTTTTCAATGCCTACTTTTGTATCAGTGTTAGAAAATATTCCCCTTGAAGTAAGGCCTGATCTATAAGGAGACAAGTAAAAATCTTATATAAGAGGAGAAGAGGAGAAAGAGAAGTAAGAACTTAACATTTACTGTATACCAAGTGAATTCCATTAACCAAATTTGTTTTGTAGTCATACTTTCATAGAACACCCTCCCCTAACTGTTAAGTGAACAGGTAGAAGTTGAAACTAACAAGTTACAAAGAAGAGATTTAAAAGTTTGTAATTAATGGTGGAACTAGAATGCTAGAGTACATACACATCATGATTCTTAACTAAGCTTTATATACTGGATTGTCTTTTACTGAATTTGTTGCGTAATGCTGAATCCTTAATTTGAAAAAAGTAGTTTCCATTAACAAGTAAAATAAAAAAGTTCAAAGGTAATTTAAAAAATTATCTAATCATGTATTGTACACCTACCTTAGTTTCCTGACTTCCATTTAATGAAGGTGAGCCATGTGCACAGAGACCGTGACTCTCTGAAGGAGGCTCGGGAGGACTTTGAGCAGCATAGTGCTGCCGGCTACTCAGGTCGTTTGGATCGTCTTTCAAAAGCAAGTCTTGTCCTTCAACATTTCTACTATATGCTCTAACAAGAAAATTTAGAAAATATATAATTATTTGTTAATTCTTGAGGTACTAACATTTTATGAACAACTCAAGGTGTCAAGAAATCAATTTGGTAGGTTTGTTTTTGTCTTTTTTTTTTCCTTTCTTTTTGGTTAGCTTTTGCTTTTGTTTTTTAGGAAGACAAGAAAGACCCTTGCAGTGTTCCTGAATTCCATGATTATTGTAATGCCAGCTAAGAAGGGCTCAATTCACATTTTCCTCTGTACCTCTGGAGAGTTATATATCTGGAATGTGGAGAAAGATGAGAATTGAATCTTGCATATGATAACTTGGAACAAGAGATCTACAGCAAATCTGGACATTTTGAGTTCTAAACAGAGAAAGTGACTACCAGACTCAGCTTGATATTGCTGATGAGATATACCTATGTTAAAAGTAATCAAACATAAATATAAAATAACGTCCTCCATCTTTTTCAAAATTGTTCCAGGGAGTCTCTCAGATGTAAAATTATGTGTTTAGGCTTTATTCTTCCGTTCTCAAAGTCTATTTGTGTTTCTCAGAGTATTTGCTTTTTAGATTGGGCAGATTTCCTGAGAATATGTTTAAGAAAATGTATATTTGAAGTAGTTCTGAAAAACACATTACCAGATTTTAATCCCCAGGAATGGGTTTGCTAACATTGAGATGTTACACTGAAATGACTATTTTTTTCTAGAGAGAATTTCCACAGTATTCATTTAAATCTATTCCTGAGGCAAAACAGTGAGCCTGAGAAAGAATGGAGTAAAGTATAGAACTTTTCATGTCGGCATTATGTAATTAGCCCCAATATATTTTGAATATAAGTTTGAGTATATGAAGTGTTTCACCCTAGTGAAAAAGGAAACTGATTTATATCAATTTGCTTCCTTTTTAGTGCTCTCCCTCAGAATTCATGCAGAATATTTCTTCATTCTGCATGGATTTCATAGTTGGGATTTTAAATTTATTACACCTGCCTGCTGTTCCTTCTATGCCACTTGCTTTGTTCCCACAGTGACCACCTGGTTTGTTCTCTTTCTTCATATTTTTTGTGTCTTAAGGAGAAGACTTCATCAGAAAGATCTTCTATCTGGAATTAGAAATAAAATTGCCTGTTTTTATCAGAAACATTTTGAAATAAGAGAACATGTTTCAAGTGGGTCCTCATCAAAGACAATATATTAGGAAGATAATTTTTAAATGTAACCTAAACCAAGAGAATGATAATTATGAGAAGAGCTTAACATTCCCAAGAAAGGGAGTTAGAAGTTATAAAAAAATTTTTTACTCTTCGGTCATTTTTTGAAGACATATCTAGATTACAAATGGATTCACAGTGCTTTCCACTTGCCACAGTTTATATAAAATAACCTTTTTCTTAAATATTCTTAAATCTTAACTTTATTCATTTAACAGTTTTTAATTGCCCATTATGAACCACATACTGTGTTCTACAAACATTAATATCAAAGAAAAATAAGAATGATTGAAATAAATCAGAATTAATTTATTGAATGACTTATCTGGAGTTTTAAGCTGGATAACTGCTTTGATAGTGGAATTTAAAATTTGGCTTTCCTGGGAATGGTCATTCTGAAGAATGAGTGAGGATATTAAAAGATAAAGTTTGATACTGAAAAACAAGACTATTCTTTATAAAAGATTGTTACTTGACAGAAGCAGAGTGTCTTCTAGACTGCTTTTAGAGCCTGTCACTTTGGAATAGTTTGGTTATAGAGTATTTTCCCTTTTAATTGTTCATGTCTTAATATAAGTTTTACCCAAACAGGGCTACAATATCTTACCTGTAATTCCCAAATCTAAAAATCTGAAAAAATAAGTTTTTCATAATTGATGACATAGCCTGACTTGAAATAACATGAGAGTATTTTTAATCTTTATCCCATTTACGTTAATGTTTGATTATGAGAACTCTCCTAGACTTCCTACAGCTAATACATATGTAACACATTACTAAAGTCCAAAAACTTACAGATTCAAAAATATTCTGGCTCTGAGATTCTGAATATGGCATTGTAGTACGTCTGAATAGTAAAGCAATCTCCTCATGTAGAGATATATCAGAGTACTGAGAATAAATGTGGATGTTCACATAAATTCAGTATTTCCAGAACTCACATAAACATTTTTTTATAAATGATGAAGGTTTATATTTATATTTCCCTTTAGTTCCTTGAATATCCAAGTAAGCAGGTTTAATAATATATGGTATTCAATTATCCATTTAATTGAATGGCAACTTACCTCTTCTCCACCTAAATTATGTTCATCCAAAGGCTGAAGAACAACCATCCTCCAGCTGTTGAAAATACAAACCAGTTTCAAACAGCTTTTATTTGTCTAAATTTAGTAATTTTATCCTCTAAGCACAGCTAAGCACAATAGAGTTTTTTTCCTTGGGACTCCTATACTTCAAATGGTCTGTTAAAAATATATTTTTTAAGCTTTTTATTATTTATTTATTTTCTAACTTATAGGAAAATTGCAAAAAACAATACATAGACCTCCATTATACCCCCTAAAAACAAATATTTCAGTGTAGAAGGATAAAGAGAAGATGAGGCTTTATTTTTGGCCCCTTCAGTCTATTCTGCGGAGTTGCATTTTAAATTTTCCTAATGGTAGATTGATTTTGAATTAAGTCAGTGGTTTAGTATGCTAGTAATCTGCTTTAGCCAAAAAACAAAACAAAAAACCCTGATTTACAGCATCTGCCAATTTCATTGAGGTAATGCCTCTTAATTGTTTTACAACTGGCTCAGAGAATTTCTCTGTATTTAACAACTGTGTCTGCCATAAGCCAGCTCCAGCATATGCCTACAACTTGAAAAATATTGTTGCTTTAGAACATCATAACCAAAAATATTATTCTTACTTAAGTAAGATAAATCAGATTCTCTGTAGGAGTTATTATACCTTACAATTATCATAATCCTCATAAAGTAATTATGAGGTGTAATAATTGAAATTAGGTAGAAAAGAGATGGGTGGTGATTACTGCAGTCTCACAGGTCAGTTCTGTTTACAACCTCTCAACTTCTGGGTGCCAGATTCATATTCTTAAGAAACTGCTTTCCTCATTGCTATAAAATTTCACTACACCAGTAGTATGAAATAGATTTGTGTATGGCATTCAAGAACCTTAATTATCTGGTTCTAACTTTTTTTTCTAGTTTTACCTCCTTTTATCACCCTATACATTCTCTGGCTAAGCCTTGTGTAGTGAGTTGTTTTTATACCTTTGTTGTGGTTTTCTCCTTATGTGAATACCCTTTTCTACCTTCCCCCCTCCTTCGTGGATGTCTTCTCAGACCTTCCCAGTCTGGTTCTTACTGATCTCCTTTGAACACATCTATTTCTTTCTTTTTTTTTTTTTTTGCATGAGCAGGCACTGGGAATTGAACCTCTGTCTCCGGCCTGGCAGGTGAGAACTCTACCTGCTGATCCATCATGGCCAGCCCAGAACACATCTTTTTAATGTGTTGATTGCAGACTTGGCAAAAAATAAAAAATAAAAATCTTGTTTTTGTTATTAAAGGCGTTACTGTCTTACAACTACCCCATGCAAAGTCCATGCAAAGTAGTTCTTTTATCTTTGAATTATTTTTGTAAGCTTGTACAAACCTCCATCTTTCAGGGCTAGGATTGTTTGTTACAATAGTCATATATGTACATACACACACATCTATAAAATATTTAAATAAATATATCTACATCTAAAGTACCTCTCAGTGTATATACATAACAGATTACCTAAATATCATTGGATGAAGTGACTCCAAGAATGCTAAAGTAAATAATTCTAGAAATTTCCAATTCTTAATAACTGAAAAGTTTACTGGGGTTCCGTATGGCACTGTTTCTTCAGTTCATACTGAAGATCTAATGTAAAGGTGTCTTTTACCCGTTGTCCTCCATGGTTATAAAAGTGCAAAAGGAAGTGGGGCATACTTTCTGCATTTTCCTTTATGGTAAAATTCTAACTTCATTCTCAAATGTTCAGTTTACCAAAGCAAAAGAAGAAGGAAAAAAAAAGATGTAAGTATACATACCTTGGAGTAAGTATTTCCTTATATTGGAGTTTCTCCAACTTAGCTGGAGCCACTAAAGACATGGGAATCACTATATTATCTATGTCATAAGAGCTCTCACTTCTCAACCTCCGTCTTGCAGTATTCTGCAAAACAGGATTACAGTGGTTTCACAGTAGCATCTTTAGTTATCTTTGATGATACACTCCTTTCATGATAAATACAAAATATGACTGCATCAGTTATACATTTTTAAAAAATCTAGCTTTAAAATGTTAAGGCAAGAAGGCATATCCATCTTCAGTAAACCTCAGTAACCTCTTGATATGCAATATATACTCGCACATCTACAAACTTATTTTTTAAGACCATCAAACTCCTTCAAATGCGAAACTCTTACCAAAAAAGGTTAACATAAAGTATCCTAAGTGTTAATAAAACAGTAATTTTATAAACTCTTTATTAGGAAAGAATATGAAATATTTTGGGTGAGCCATTTACTATTTTCGTTTGTGTCTTGGTCCTTGAGCTGAATTTACACTGTCCTTTTTTTTTTTTTAATCTCCCACTTTTCTACTCTACTTCCCTGGCCACATAACAAAAAACAGTAAGAACAAGACAAGGGCTGAACTGTTATTAGCAAGACTATTTAGATTCATGCTAGAGGATAAACTTAAAGGTTTAACACACACTATATATATGTGTATATATATATACATATGCTAGAGAATAAACTTAAAGGTTTTAACACGCACTATATATATGTATAATTTACCAAGTTAATTACTTCCAAATAGGATAGTTTTAAATATACTAATGTGTGCTAGTACATGAGGGCTGTCATAGATTAGCTGGATTGGCAAAATGGTCTATGATACAAATTTTTTAAAGCTTGTTTTAGAAGGTTTGTTATGCAATTTTACAAACTTAAAATTAACATACAAAAATAACCTACTTGTGATGATGAATTCTGCGTTCTTGATATAGCGCTGACATTAGTAGCGGTAGTAAAATTGCTATGGGATCCTGGTTCTATGCGTTGAAAAGCAAATTCTTCAGATCTGTTTCTTTCTCCTGCAATGGAAAGAACCACTGAGAATGTCACACATTAAAAGTAGCTGTTAGGTCTTATCTGTTAGAATTATTTTAATTTAGATGACAAGTGATTCCTTATTGCTTGTTGATTTTTTAAAAATGTCTCAGAAAATAAAAACATTAAAGAAACAAAAAAACCTTCACGTTCCCACCATAATTATTTCCATTTTCTGGGATCTTGCTAGTCCTTATCCAATACATCTCATATATCTTTAATTTCATCCCCTCCTTCAACTCTGTTCTTATTTTCTATAACTCCTATTAATCAGAGACTGGTTCTTCAGGACTGACCCTCTTAATTTTTTCACCTATTCTCATTTTTTTCAAATCTTTTTCCAGGAGATTTCCTTGACTTTATTTTCTGACCATGCTATTTGTGTGTGTGTGTGTATGTGTTTTACTCCTATTATAGAGTACTAATTTTCAAAAGTTCTTTTGCCATGGTGATTTTTTTTTTTTTTTTAAATAATAGCCTGTTCTTGTGTCATGGGTGAAATTTTCTTTTCTTTGAGGAAATGGAATAAGTTTACTTCTACTCTTGGGATTTTCTCTTTCCTCCAAATTCCTTTTTTTATTTCATGTTTTGCTTCTTTGTGAGTATATATTTGTTCACTTTCTTAACTGCCCTTGCTTATTTTTAGTATGCATCTTAAAAATCAGGATATTTTCCTATATAATACCTAGTACCGAGTCTATATTCAAATTTCTCCAGTTGTTAAAAATGTCGTTTATAACTAATTTGTTCAAATCAGGATTCACACACTGAAACTGCTTGTTGTCGCTAAGTACTGATAACCTAGAATATCACATTCTTCATGACATTGACCTGTTAAAAGACTGGATCAGATGTTCTGTGCTTTTGAAATTTTCTAGTTATTTCTCTGTAGTATATCATTTCACTTCTTCCTCTATCCCTGTTTATCCATCAAACTGGAAGTTACATCTAAAGTTAATTCAAGTAAAACATTTCCCATCTTGTGTCATTTATATTTCGTAATACAAACTATTAGGCGACACAAGTTTTCCTGTGCTTTGGCCTTGAGTATATGTAAGTTCCTCAAAAGCATGGTGAACCCTCATTTGCCTGTTCTTCAAGAGTGAAGCAATAAAAAGTATAATGATACCTCTGCGCATGGTAGGAGCTTGTTAATTTTGTGCCACACTTTAGGTGACCAGGTAGTGATTACCAGATAGTGGCATGATCGGATTTCCAGGAAGAGTAGAGATTAATATACTAAATCTATCACATGTAACTGGAGTCTAGATGTAATTAGTTTTTAATATATCCTTGGATATGCTATTGCATTACATCTGGAGGATACCTGATGAATATATATAATGTTAAATCCACTGCAACAGTGAATGAGAACTGAAAGGTTATATAATTTGCTATTCAGTATATACCCTGCCAGGGTTCTTTTTTAATATGGCAACTATCTTGTCCCAAATCCCCACAAGAAGCCCACTTTGTATTACTAGGAGAGGCCTAGTTTCCAAAGATATTTCAATTAGTAATCTTGGAATTACAAGTTTATAAGCTTCTAAGGGGGCTTGAATTAGGCAACTGAGTTGCCTCAGTTGGTTTTGGTTCAATTTCAAAAAGTCTTGAGTAATCTGCAGTGTACCAACACCTCCATAATAGTTAATAGAACTAGTAATAAATTGCTGTAAGACAACATTTTATTGACCTAATGAGGGCAAAATACTGTCAGGCTGAGTCCTGTCCAAGAGACCAGCTGGCAGGAGATAGCTAGTCAGGCAACATAGGAAGGAAATACTTAATTGTCATAAAGTGGATAGATAAGATACCCAATCCACAAATACTTCTAAGTTGATTACATGATATACTGTTTAATATTCATAGAATTATGCATGTTTTGTGTAATTAGTGACTTCTGAATGATAAACTCTTTAAGGCAAGATTCTTTGTAGACTTAAGAGTTTTTAGATTTTCAGTTTTTCACACTAGTGCTTTTAACGTACCTATTGCTGTTTCACTCAAATGTCTTTTCTTTCTTCCTTGTAGCAGTTGTGCAGAAGATTCTGACCTTATTTCAGGTTTACATGTAGGTGAATATCCATTTCTCCATTGATTCAGAGAAGTACTACAAACTGAAATGGAAAGAAAGAAAATGTGAAGTTATAGCTCTCTTACAAACACAGATAATGAAAATGTTAATCTCTTACTTACTAATTGAAATACCAGTTCAAAATTACATATAATGAAATAAATATTATATACCGGATGGAAAATTCTTTAAGAATGCAGAATGGAGTTCCTATATTTTCTCTGTTATTTGAAGGAGACATATAGGGAAGGTGATCTGTTTGAATAGTCTTCCAAATTTCAAAATTTTATGGAGAATTAGGATTGGTTCAGATTTGTAAATCTTGGCTAAACATAATCCTTAAATTAGTTCCTGTTTATCCTTGAATCTGGACAAAGTCATTCTGCAGGGTCACAATAGACTGGGACTCCTCGAGAGCAGATTATATCTATCTATGATGGTGCCTAGCACCATCCTTCCACTTTCTAAAAGAATAACTTTCACGTAACTTTAAGTCATTTAACATCCCTGTGCCTCAGTTGCCTCATCTGTAAAACAGGGATAATAGCAGCTATTTTAGGGTTATAAAGATGAAATGAGTTAATTCACATGAATGTCCTTCGAAGGATGTGTGATATGAGTTCAATAAATGTTAGTTGTGTCATTATCATTACTATCTATTTGGACCCTATATATATTTCCAACTAGATTAATAACCAAATGGACTTCTTTTTTCAAAGGCATGGAGACATGGAAAGTAATGAAAAAAGAAATGGCATAGACTGAAGTGCCAACCTCTTCCCCACATGAAATAAACAAATCATGGCCTACCAACAGACCAGGACTCTGGTCTCAAGATGTCAAAGCACCTAAAGACGATAGACAAATGTTTTTACATACACACATGCACAGATCTGCACCTATATATCCACAATTGCAAGCATAAAAAGGAATTTGTTAGTATAGTATAATTTGTGAGGAATCTTTGATAGACTAAATGGATTTGAAGAGGAAATGAAGCAGAAGTACATGGGAAAATACTGTCTCAAAATATGGCAATACAAAACATGGCTCTATACCTGTAAGAGATGGAAACTTGGGAGCAGTACAATTATTTTCAGAAACTGATATGATAAGGTTATCTGTTTCAAAAGATTTAAAAATCTGAGGATTTAGGGCAGAGGAATGAATGGGTTGGCGGGAGAGGGCATTGCTCAAGAGTTTCCCTTTGAAACATGTCTGTGTATCCCCAACTCACTCAGAAAATAGTATAGAATGCAAATCTCTATACTTCCCATCAAGAGAGACCCATAAACAGCAGTGGTAGAACAGTCTTAACAGGGACTCTGAGCTTTAATCCAATCTCTAAAAATTTGGGGATTATCAATTCAAAACTTTTTAAAAAGGTACAAACAACTAATGAACAACTCAAGATAACAGAGAAGAATTGGACAAAAGATAAAGAAATAGAAGACTGGTACTACTATAAGCCAACTAGACTTAACAACACTCCCCTCAACAACAGCTGAATACAGTCTTCTCAAGTGTTAATGGAACGTTATCCAGGATGGACCATATGTCAGGCCAAGAAAGTCTAATAAATGTTAAAGGACTGAAATCATACAAAGTATCTTCTTTGACCACAATGGAATGAAATTAGAAGTCGAAACAAAATGGAAAATTCACCAATATGTAGAAATTAAAAACACAGCCAACAGGTCAAAGGAGAAATCACAAGTGAAATGAAAATGAAAAAACAACTACCAAAACTTATGAAGTGAAGGTGGTACTAAAACATAAAAAGGAAAGTCTCAATAATTTAACCTACCTTGATAAACTATGAAAAAAACAAAAAGCAAACCCAAAGCAAGCAGAAGGAAGGAAATGCAAGTTTAAAGTGGAGAATCGATGAAACCAAAAGTAGGTTCTTTGAATAGATCAACAAAATAAACACTTTTAGAAATAGGCTGACCAAGAAGAGAAAACTCAAATTACTAAAATCAGGAAAAAATGGGGACATTACTATTACACAAAAATAAAAAGGATTATAAGAGAATACTATGAACAACCGTATGCCAAGAGAGAATCTAGATGAAATGGACAAATTCCTAGAAATAGTCTATGAAAACTGACTCAAGACGAAAGAAAGCCTGCATAGACTTAAGAAGGATATTGAATCAGCAATCCAAAAAATTTCAAAAAAGTACAGGACCAGAAGGCTTCACTGGGGAATTCTATCAACTTTTAAAAAACAATACCAGTTCTTCCAGCCTGCCAAAAAATTAGAGGGGGCGTCAATATTTCCTAACTCTTAAAGGCCCATCTTACCAGACAGTCTACAGACCACAATGAATATACATGCAAAAATCCACAAAATGCTAGGAAGCTAAATCCTACAGCATATTAAATGGGTTATACACATGACTAAGTAATTCTAATCCTAAATACATATCTAAAAGAATAGAAAACAGGTTTTCAAACAAAAATTCATATACAAATGTTCATAGCAGCATTTTTCACAGTAGCCAGAAGTACAACCAATACAAATGTCCAACTTATGAGTGGATAAACTATAGAATATTCATAAATGGAAACAGAATACTGATAACAACATGAACCTTGAAACACGTGATGTGAAAGCCAGATATAAGAAGCAATATAATTGTATGAGTTCATTTATATGAAAGGTAAAGAATAGGCAAATTCGCAGGTAAACTAGTAATTGCTAGGGACTCGGAAGAGGCAAAAGGAACTGATTGCTTAATGGGAATGGCGCTTTTAGGGGTAATGAAATCAGTCTGTTGGAATTAGGTAGTGATGGTGGCTATAAAACACTGGCAGTGCACTAGGAGTCAATGAATTATAAAAGTTAAAATTGTGACTTTTATGTGAATTTTGCCTCAAAAAAAAAGTGAAATATTAATAGACTACAAATAGGTCTTTAGAATAACCTTTTGCCAACAAATAGGCAAAAAAGATCCATTAGAGAGACCTCAGAAATGGAAAATAAAACTGTAGAAATTTAAAAACCAAATCATTAATAATTGGGCTGAAGAACAGAATGGATACAACTGAAAATCAAAATTAGTGAACTGAAAGAAAATAACAACATAAAGGAATAAGGACAACTTAAATGGGGTAAGAAAGGGAGAGAGCTGAAAGGATGAAGAGGAGGCAATACTTGATAACCAAGAAGACTTATAACTTGCTCTCCCAAACCCTCTCCTAGATTGCATCCTAAAACACTATACCTTGACTCAGAATCTCCCATATTTCCTGTCTTCCCTTCCTTTCCTTTCATGTATTCATTCAATAACTTTATGTGAAACCACTTACTTGCTAGGCACTTGTATTGGACCCTGGGGATACAACGGTGAGCAAAAACAGACATAGCCCCTGCCCTTTATGTAGTGTGCAGGCACTGATCAATCTCAAAGAAATTTAAGTAAAATGCAATTGCAGCATGTGATAGAAGAGAGAAGTACAAGATGTTAGTGAAGGTATATGATAGAAAGATCTGACCTAGGAGAGCACTAAGAAACACTTTTCCAGATGAAGTGATGGATTTGAAAAATGAACAGAAATAGTTGGTGGAATAGGGAAAAGTATTCCAGAAAGAGAACAGCAAGTGCAAACAGCCAGGGCCATTGGGAACCGACAAATTTGACTGCCAGCTATATAGTGGAGAGGGAGGGAGTATGGTGAAGAGCCTTGAAGCAAACAGGAGCCAGTCTATGTAATATAGGGCTTTAGGTGTCTGGTTTCAGTTAATTTTCCCTCTATCAAGTGTTTTAGAGGGATAGGGAATGGGAGTCCATTGTGACAAAAGTAGATTTGCACTTTGAAAAGACTATCTGGCTACAGTGTTTGCAGGGGAAGTTGATTAGGAGGTGATTTATGTAGTTTGCATAAAAGGTTATTAGGTTTTGTGTAAACCCATAATTTCTCTAATAATTTTTTTTTAAAGGGGTCATTAGGTTGGATTGTGAAACTGGTAGAAATGAAGCCAGAAGGAGCAAATTTGAGAGATATATGATCACATTGACAACTTGGCAATGGTTTAGATGTGATTGTGAATGAAGAAGACACTTTTTCATTTATTTCCTCTTGAAAAAAATTTTTTAGCATAATTTCAGACTTAAACCTTGCAATAGTAAAAATTCCCATATACCCTTTACTCACATTCCCCAGATGTTAACATTTTATTGTTTTTACTTCATCTCTCCCTTTCTGAATTCAAATGACACTAAATTGTTAGCCTGATGCCCCGTAATGCCTAAATATTTTAGTGTATTTCTCAAAAACATATTCTCTTATACAGCCACAAAATTAACAAAATCAAGAAAGTGATAGTATTAGCTAGTTTATAGCTCTTAGTCATATTTCACCAGTTATCTCTATAATGTTCTTTATAGAAAATTCCAAGTCACTGTATTCAGTTGTCAAGTCTCTTTAAAATCTTTGTATCTGAAACAGTTCCGTGGTCTTTCCTTGCCTTTTCATTACCTCAACTATTTTTCATTACCTCGACTATTGTGATGAGTACAGGCCTCTTAAATTGGCTTGTCTGGTGTTTTCTCATGATGAGGCTCATCAATTATTCATTCTTCAACCCATTGCACTTGGACTTTTCCCTGTGTCTTTGTTGCCTAAAGACAAGGCCATTGTGATTGCCAAATCTAATGGACGGCTCAGGATAAATCCAAACTTTTTGGTGCGGAACACAGGTCTGCCTACTTCATAATCTACTACTTAGCCCCATGCAATTTACTGTCCAAGAAAACTAAGCTATTTGTATATCCTTGGACGTATCACAGTGTTTCCTTGAACATACCCATACCACAATGTTCCATGCCTCCATCCAAAGCAGGTGTTTGCTTTATCATGTAAAATCTTTTTACTCAAAATGGGCCAGCAGCATTAGAATTACCTGGCACCTTATTAGAGATGAAGAATCACTGCTGTATCCCAAACTCACTGAATTAGAATCTTCATTTTAACAATATTCTACAAGTGGTTCATCTGCAAAATCTGAGAGACTGATTTGGAACTCTCGCTCTTCTCTGTAAATTCCAGTTAAGTGAATCTACACAACGGCATCACCGTTCTTCTGGAGTTTTTTTCGTTGCCCTTTCCCCTTTACTCTTAACCTTCTCTTCTGCCTTCCCCTAAGTACTCCCACTTCTTTTTTATAGGATATTTTTATTATACATCTGTGCCCACTGCACTATACGATTTTGTGCATCTTCTTTTCCCAATACAGTATAATTGAGTTCTTGTAATTCACCTTCAATTCCTCAACACTTAATAGTCTACCTGGCCTACAGTAAGTGTTCCATAAATGCTAAACCCTAGTTTTACCTAAATCTCTAAGAAATCACTAACAATGAAACAAAAATTAATGACCAGCTATTTAACCAAACAGATACTTATACAGATTAAACCTAATAAATGCTTAATTATTTGAGGTGGGAGTAGAAGGGAATGAGAGATTGGGTTACGAAAGGAGAAATAAGTAGATATTTCATTGATTTGCTTAATAGTACTGCTATATTCAACTCAAATGCATTCCATTCCTATCTTTCAAGTTCTTATTACTAACATGTTACTACACTGTTGATACATTATTAATTGTGCCTAATCCATTTATACTGCCTTGATGTTTTAAGTCCAATAAACAGTACAGCTACATTAGAAGAAAAATAATCATCTAATTCACCAGTCTAATAAGAAATAATTTCATTTTTTCATTCTACCTTTCAGTCATGTATATATATATTTCATAATGCATACATGTATAATACACTTCAAATATGAAATAATTCATGATTTCATTTAGAATGAATGTATGACCATAGTTTCTTTTTATGTCATAAGTCACTCTTCATTGTTATTTTTTCAAAGAGTTGCCTAATATTGCTCTTATAATCATCTTCATGCATTCATTTCTTTCTTTTTTTTATAAGTTTAGTCTCTGGATAAATTCCAAGAGTATAATAACACCATGAAAAAGTACCTGAACATAACATATACTTGCCTATATTTTTTCAGTTCTTTTGTCTCTAAGCATAGACAACTGATCCTTTATCCTTGGTGGTGTTTTTTATTTTTATTTTTAACTTTTTACTTTGGAAAAATTTCAAACCAACATAAAAGGAGAACAGAATAACAAAAGTCCATGTGCCTATCATTCAACATCAACAGCATTGAACTCATGACAAATCTTGTTTCATTTTTCTCCCCATCAACTCTTTTTTATTGGAGAATTTTAAAGCACATCCTGGACATATTTTTTTATCTATACATATGTTGGCATGAGTATCTAAAATTCTCAAACAAATACCTATGTGTGTGTCTGTTTACTTAACCACAATGCATTATTATATCTAAAAAATTAATAATTCTTTAATATCTTATAGCATGTTCAAATTTCTGTCTCAAATATGTATATGTGCAAAGCTGGTTTGTTCAAATCAAGATCCTAACAAAGTCCATACATTGTATTTGGTAGGTATAAGAATAATCATTTTCAATCACAAGTAAAAAGATTCAATCAGGCATCAAAAATTTTCCTTCAAAGAAAAGCCCAGGGCCTGATGGCTTCACAGGGAAATTTTAGCAAACATTCCAAAAATAACTAATGCTAATCCTGCTCAAACTTTTCCAAAAAATTGAGGAAAAAGAAACACTACCTAACTCATTTTATGAATCTATTATCATTTTAATACCAAAACCAAGTAAAGATGCTATAAAGAAAGGAAAACTACAGGCCAATCTCCCTAATGAACACAGATGCAAAAATTCTCAACAAAATACTAGCAAATCAAATCCAGCAACACGTTAAAACAATTATACATCACGACCATTGGGGTTTATACCAGGAATGCAAGGATGGTTCAGAAGAAAATCAATTGATGTAAAATAGCACATTAAAAAATTGAAAGGGAAAAATCACATGATCATCTCAATTGATGCTGTAAAAGCATTTGACAAAATTCAACATCCTTTTGTGATAAAAACACTTCAAATAATAGGAGGAATCAAAGGTAACTTCCTCAATATGATAAAGGGCATATATGAAAAACCCATAGCCAGCATTGTACTCAATGGAGAGAGACTGAAAGCTTTTCCCCTAAGATCAGGAATGAGACAAGGACGCCCTCTGTCCCCACTGATATTCAACACTGTACTAGAAATTCTAGCTACAGCAATCAGGCAGGACAAAGAAAGAAAAGGCAACCAAATGGAAAGGAAGAAGTAAAACTTTCATTATTTGCAGATGACATGATACTATACTTGGAAAATCCTGAAAAATCTACAACAAAGTTATATGAGCCAATAAATTCAGAAGGGGGCACGATATAAAATTAATGTGCAAAAATCAGTAACATTTCTATACACAAGCAATGACCTTACTGAGGAAACAGTTAAGGAAAAAATTCCATTCAAAACAGCAACTAAAAGAATCAAGTACTTAGGGTGGTGTGAAAATGGCTCAGTGGCAGAATTCTCAACTGCCATGCCAGAGACCCAGGTTCGATTCCCATTGCGTATGCAAAAAAAAAAAGTATTTAGGAATGAATTTAACTAGGGATGTAAAGTACTTGTATATACAAAACTATGTAACATTGCTAAAATAAATCAAAGATCTAAATAGGTAGAAAGACATTCTTGCTCATAAATGGGAAGATTAAACATAGTTAAGATGTCGGTTCTGTCCAAACTGATCTACAGATTCAACACAGTACCAATCAAAATTCCAACAACCTGCTGTAAAGACTTGGAAGTTACCAAATTCATCTGGAAGGGAAAGAGACCCCAAATAGGTAAAAGCATCCTAAAAAATAAGAGCAAAGTGGGAAGATTAACACTTCCTGACCACAGTGGCCAAAACAGCATGGTACTGGCACAAAGATAGAAGTATTGACCAATGGAATCGAATCTTGAGTGCAGGAATAGACTACCAAATCTATGTTTAAGTGATTTTTGACAAGGCCCCCAAATCCACTGATCTGGGACAAAATAGCTTTTTTCAATAAATGGGCAAGGGAGAACTGGCTATCAATAGCCAAAAGAATGAAACCCTATACAAAACTTAACTCAAAGTGGATCAAACACCTAAATATAAGAGCTAGCACCATAAAGCTTCTAGAAGAAAATGTAGTGAAACATCTTCAAGACCTAATAATAGGAGGTAGCTTCCTAAACTTTGCACCCAAAGCACAAGCAACAAAAGAAAAAGTAGATAAATGCGAGTTCCTCAAAATAAAGTGCTTCTGCAATTCAAAAGATGCCAAAATGATGAAGAGGCAGCCAACTCAATGGGAGAAAATATTTGGAAATCACATATTGGATAAAGGTTTGATATCTTGTATACACAAAGAAATCATACAACTCAACAACAAAAGAACAAACAACCCAATTATAAAATGGGCTAGAGATCTGAATAGGCATTTTTCTGAGGAGCAAATACAGATGGTTCAAAAACACATGAAGAAATACTCATTTTCATTACCTATAAGGGAAATGCAGATCAAGACTACAATGAGATACCTATATATGTACACCTATAAGAATGGCTGCTATTAAACAAACAGAAAACTTCAAATGTTGGAGAAAGTGTGGAGAAATTGGGACACTTATGCACTGCTGGTGGGAATGTATAATGGTGAGCCACTATGGAAGACTATTTGGCAGTTCCTTAGGAAAATAAATATCAAGTTACCCTATAACCCAGCAATAGCACTACTTGGTATATACCCAGAAGAGCTGAAAGCAGTGACACAAACAGACATTTGCACACTGATGTTCACAGCAGCATTATTTATAATCGCCAAAAGATGGAAACAAGCCAAATGCCCATCAACAGACAAGTGGATTAACAAAATGTAGTATATACATACAATGGCATATTATGCAGGCGTAAGATGAAATGATGGCCTGAAGCACATGACAGGATGGATGAGCCTTGAAGACATAATGCTGAGTGAAATAAGGCAAACACAAAAGGATATATACTATATGACTCCACTTTATGACCATGGTAAAGGTAAAATCAGAGACTTAAAACACAGAATACAGGGACTTAGAGATACATAGACTCTAGAGACGGGTGAACAGTTAGCTAATGAGGTTGAACTCAAATATAAGGGAATAGATAGAAGTGAAGATGGTTTTCTAGTGGGTCTATAAGTAATATTACCATATTGAAGGTGAACAAGATTGAAAAGGGTTGTGCAGACCTATGTGTCCCACTGAATAATACTAGAAATATAAATAAGTTCTTGCAAGAACTACTTCAAAGGTAGGATTCATGTACAAAGAGTGTTTAAGTCCAGTGTACAGGGGAAAACTGCTATTGCATGCTATGAGCTATGTTTAACAGGAAAATATCAGCAATACCACAGCAACAGCAAGGGTTAATAATGGGGGGGGGAGGCAAAAGTATTAAGGGAAGATTTAGATTCCTATTTGGTAAGGGTGTGTTTATTGGTTATTGTTCTCTTGGAAACAATCAA
The DNA here is from genome assembly GCA_004026745.1 of Myrmecophaga tridactyla. Taxonomy (NCBI): domain Eukaryota; kingdom Metazoa; phylum Chordata; class Mammalia; order Pilosa; family Myrmecophagidae; genus Myrmecophaga; species Myrmecophaga tridactyla. The sequence goes on from PVIY010033562.1 coordinate 24,734, forward strand.
ATTATCTAAAATTGAGAGTGTTCATGAACTGTGGACTATGGGCATTATACATGTTGCCTAATGAATAATGCAGGTGTCTGAAGGATGCCGACTGAGAAGTAGATTGGAGAACAATGGTGTATACATATAATCAAATATTGTGCTGCTACAAAAAGGAATGAAGTCATGAGGCATGCAATGATGTGAATGAACCTATGGGACATTTGATGAGGCAAAATAAGCCAGAAACAAAGGAACAATTACTGTATGGTCTCCTTTAGAAAATGCTTATAAGAAATCAGGGGCCTAGACTATAAGCTTTTATAGTAGACACATTTAGTCGTGAGTGGTAACTATTATTTCTAGATTTTGAGAGGCTATTTTATATATTTAAAACATGGTATTTCAGATAAGAACAAAGATGATCAGGTCAGGATTAAGGTAATCCAGGGCACAAGGTAAGGGAAACATTGTCTATGTTTTAGAACCACACATACTCTTTGAGACCAAAGGAAGAAAGTTTTATTTGGTCTGGAACTAAAATTTTCTGTAGTGCATAATTTAACTTAACCTATCTGTATAGTTCATTTGAACAACTGAAAACAGGGAGCTCAGAATAAGAAAGAGTCCTTTAATCCTGTCTAGATTAATGTAATGCCTGGATACATCCTAGAGTATATTAAGCAGAAAATCAAAAAGTATTGGCAAAGTCCCTGGAGGGATGGGAGAAAGACTATGGAATTATTAAACCTTACCATCAGGGAATCCCCTGCTACTGTGTCAAACTTTAAGGACACCCAGATCAATAGACCGTGTCCTTGATGCTGCGGCTTACTCCTGTGAAATTTATGTAGGTAGCGGAGAAGCTTAGACAACTATAGATGTGCCTAAGAGTTACTTCTGGAGGACCTCTTGTTGCTCAGATGTGGACTCTCTCCTCTAAGCCCAACTGTGCAAGTGAAATCATTGCCCTCCCTACTACGTGGGACATGACATCCAGGGGTGATAGTCTCTGTGACAACATGGGAGATGACTCCCAGGGATGAGTTTGGTCCTGACACTATGGGATCAACAATTCCATCCTGACCAAAAGGGTGAAAAGAAGTGTAACTAATAAAGTATCAGTTTGCCTCCTATCATAACCTGCCAAATCCTAACTAGGACCATTCCAACCAATCCTAAAGAACACCTAGGGCAATATATAAGATTCCACATTTTAGCACATGGAACCTACTAAAATAACTTTCCTGAAACCTACAACCTCCAGATGGGTCCTTGGACCAGATAAAAGGACCCAGTTAAGTCCTGAAACCTAGAGGGTCCAGACTCTCCAGAACAACAGATCGTTCCATCTCCCTACCCCATATTAGTGACAGACCCTTCTAATGTGAAAAAGTTAGAATGGCCATAACCCAAACACCCTTAAAGAGAGGGATGGAAAGATCAAAGGTGATGGTGGAACTATACAGAGAAGATAAGATTTAGCAAATGAATATGAATGCTGAATCATTAAATTGATATCTCTTTTAGCCTCCAGTATCTTAGAACAGCTAGAAGTAAAAACCTAAAATTGTGGAATTGTAACCCATGTCAAATGTGCTTTGAAATTTATTGCTTTTTTGTATATACATTATTTTTCACAAAAAAAAGAAAAACAAGTCGATTGTGATGATAAAAAATATTTAAGTGTTCTAGCTTCCTATACTCTAGAGCAGCTAGAAGGAAAAATATGAGAGGATCGTATGGTAGCCCATAATAAACCCTGGGATATGTCCTTTAACTACCTGTTGAAGAGTGCTTTGAAAACTATTGCTTTTTTATTTCTTTGCTTTGTATATTTGTTACGCTATACAATAAAAAAGTTAATATATATATAATATATATTAACTGTTTATATATATAATTTATATATATATAAGTTAATATATAATATATATAAGTTTAATATATATATAAGTTAATATATATATAAGTTAATATATATTATATATTAAAGTTAATATATATATGTTAATATATATATTATATATATGTATATATTAAAGTTAATATATATATTATATATATATATTAATAAAGTCCCTTGAAGGATGGGAGAACAAATTCGGAACTATTAAACTTTACCATCAAGGGATCTCCTGATATTGTGTCAAACATTAGGGACACCCAAATCAATAGGACAAGCCCTTGATCTTAAGGCGTACTCTTGTGAAGCTTATGTAGGTAGTAGAGAAGCTTAGCCTACCTACAGGTATGCCAAGGAGTTACTTCTGGAGGACCTCTTTTGTTGCTCAAATGTGGATTCACTCTCTCTAAGCCCAACTCTATAAATGAAGTCAATTCCTCTACCCTACACGGGACTGACATCCAGGGGTAAAAGTCTCCCTTGCAGCGTGGGAGATGACTCCCAGGGATGAGTCAAGTGGTTACAGTACAGATCCAAGAGTTTGTCATGGACTACTATACGATCCTCTCTTATTTTTCCTTCTGGTTGCTCCAGAAAATAGGAGTCTAGAGGGCTTAAATATTTTTAATCCTCACAATCGACTTTTTTTCCTTGTTTTTTTGTGAACAATAGCATATATATAAAAAAGCTATAAATATCAAAGCATAGCACCACAATTAATTGAAGAACATATTTCAGAGTTTGACATGGGTTACAATTCCACAATTTTAGGTTTTTACTTCTAGCTGCTCTAAAATACTGGAGACTAAAAGAGATATCAATTTAATGATTCAGCGTTCATATTCATTTTTTAAATCCTATCTCCTGTGTGTAACTCCACCATCACCTTTGATCTTTCCATACCTCTCTTTAGGAGTGTTTGAGCTGTGGCAATTCTACATTTTTGATATTGGAAGGGTCTGCCACTAATATGAGGTAGGGAGATGAAACTATCTGATGTTCTGGAGAGGCTAGGCTAGGTTTCAGGAATTATCTGGACCAGGGGCCCATCTGGAGGTTGTAGGTTTCTGGAAAGTTACTCTAGTGCATGGAACCTTTGTGGAATCTTAAATATTGCCCTAGGTGTGCTTTAGGATTGGCTGGAATGGTCCTAGTTGGGGGTTGGCAGGTTATGATAGGTAGCAATGTCTAACTGAAGCTTGTGTTAAGAGCAACCCCCAAGTTGCCTCTCGACTCTATTTGAACTCTCTCTGCCACTGATACTTTATTAATTATACTTCCTTTCCCCCTTTTGGTCAGTATGGAATTGTTGATC
>PVIY010033563.1:0-16406 GCA_004026745.1 Myrmecophaga tridactyla
TTCCAAACAGAGTCGAGAGGTTATCCTGGAGGTTATTCTTATGCATTAAGTAGATATCACCCTGTTACTCAAGATGTAGTGGAGAGGCTGGAGGGAACTGCCTGAAAATACAGAGCTCTGTTCCAGTAGCCGTGTTTCTTGATGATGATTGAATAATGATATAGCTTTCACAATGTGACGGTGTCATTGTGAAAACTTTGTGTCTGACGCTCCTTTTATCTACCTTGTCAAAAGACGAGTAGAACATATGGAATAAAAATAAATAATAGGGGGAACAAATGTTAAAATAAATTTAGTATGAAATGCTAATGAAAGCGAGGGGTAAGGGGTATGGTATGTATAATCTTTTTTTTCTGTTTTCATTTTATTTCTTTTTCTGTTGTCTTTTTCTTTTTCTGAATTGATGCAAATGTTCTAAGAAATGATGAATATGCAACTAAGTGATGATATTGTGAATTACTGATTATATATGTGATGTTTTAGTTCATTTGTTAAATTTTTTTTTAATTAATAAATAAATTTAAAAAAAGGAACAATGTCGTGAGGCATGTAATGATGTGAATGAACATGTGGGACTTTTGGTGAGACAAAATAAGGCAAAAACAAAAAAAACAACAATGGTGTGGTCACCTTTAGAAAATGCTTATAGAAAACAGGGGCCTAGATTGTAAGCTTTTAGAGCAGACACAATAAGTCCGGAGTGGTGATTATTATTTCTGGATTTTGAGAGGCTGTTTTATATATATAACCTGATATTTAGATATGAGAATGAAGCCAAACAGGTTGGGGTTAAAGTAATTCAGAACATGGGGGTAAGGAAGACAGTGTCTGTATTTTAGAACCACACATACTCTTTGAGACCAACAGAAGAAAGGTTTATTTGAAATTTTCTGTAGTGCATAATCTAATTCAACCTACATGTATAGGTCATTTAAGCAATTGAAATACAGGAGCACAGAATAAGAAAGGGGTCCTTTAATCCTGTATAGATCATTGTAATGCCTGGAAACATCCTAGAGTATATTAGGCAAAGAATCAAAAAGTATTGGCAAAGTCCCCTGAGGGATGGGAGAAAGAATACGGATCTATTAAACCTTATCATCAGGGAATCCCCTGATACCGTGTCAAACTTTAGGGACACCCAAATCAAGAGGCCATGCCCTCGATCATGAGGCTTACTCTTGTGAAGCTTATGTAGGTAATGGAGAAGCTTAGACTACCTATAGGCATGCTTAAGAGTTACTTCTGGAGGACCTCTGTTGTTGCTCGATGTGGCCTCAGTCTCTCTAAGCCCAACTCTGCAAGTGAAATCATTGCCCTCTCCCATACATGGGACATGACATCCAGGGGTGACAGTCTCCCTGGCAATGCGGGAGATGACTCCCAGGGATGAATCCAGACCTGGCACCGTGGGATCAACAATTCCATCCTGACAAAAAGGGGGAAAAGAAGTGGAATTAATAAAGTATCAGTGGCGGAGAGAGTTCAAATAGAGTCAAGAGGCTACTCTGGAGGTTGCTCTTATGTAAGCTTCAGGTAGACCTTGTTACCTATCATAACCTGCCAACCCCCAACCAGGACCATTCCAGCCAATCCTAAAGAACACCTAGGGTAATATATAAGATTCCACAAGGGTTCCAGGCACTAGAGTAACTTTCCAGAAACCTACAACCTCCAGATGGGTCCCTGGTCCAGATAAGTCCTGAAACCTAGCCCAACCTCTCCAGAACATCAGCTAGTTCCATCTCCCTACCCTATATTAGTGACAGACCCTTCCAATATCAAAAATTTAGAATTGCCATAGCCCAAACAACCCCAAAGAGAGGGATGGAAAGATGAAAGGTGATGGTAGAATTATACATAGAAGACAGGACTTAATAAATGAATATGAATGCTGAATGATTAAATTGATATCTCTTTTAGTCTCCAGTATTTTGGAGCAGCTAGAAGTAAAAACCTAAAATTGTGAATTTGTAACCCATGTTAAAGTCTGAAATATGTTCTGCAACTAATTGTGGTGCTGTGCTATGAAATTTATAGCTTTTTTTGTATAAATGTTATTGTTCACAGAAAAAGAAGGAAAAAAAGTCAATTGTGATGATAAAAAAATATTTAAACTCTCTAGGCTTCTATATTCTGGAGTAGCTAGAAGGAAAAATACGAGAGGATTGTATGGTAGCCCATGACAAACTCTAGGATCTGTCCTATAACCACTTGTTGAAGAGTGCTTTGAAAACGATTGCTTCTTCATTTCTTTGCTTTGTATATATGTTATACTATACAATTTAAAAAATTAAAAAAAAAGTATCATGGATCCCCTTATCCCATATTATCGACAGCACCTTCCAACATGAAAAAGTTAGAATGGCCATTGTCCAAACACCCCTAAAGAGTGAGAGAAAGATCAAAGGTGATGGTGGAGTTATACAGAGAAGGTAAGGCTTAACAAATGAGTATAAGTGCTGAATCATATTGATATTTCTTTTAGGCTCCAGTAACTTAGAGCAGCTAGAAGTAAAAACCTACAATTGTGGAATTGTAGCCCATACCAAAATCTGAAATCTATTCTATAACTAATTCTTGTGATGTACTTTGAAATTGATAGCTTTTTTGTGTATATATATATTATTTTTCACAAAAAAGAAAAAGAAGTGGAGGAGTATAACAGAGAAGGTAGGATTTAAGAAATGAGTATGACTGATGAATCATCAACTTACACTTCTTTTGTTCTCCTGTGTCTTGAAGAAAAAACGAAAAATCGTGAGGTTGTAACCCATACCAAGCTTTAAAGTCTGTTCTATAACTACTTGTTAAAACACACTAGGAAATGTATTGCTTTTTTTTATATATATGTTCTATTTCACAATAAAAAAAAGTGTTTAAAAAAGGTGAGGGAAGCAGACCGCAAGGAGCAAAGGACTCACAACCCCATGGATCTGGGTGGCAGAGAGGCTGGGAGATTGAGAGAAAATGGAGTTGTGGGTGTAGGTCCCCAGGACAACTTTCAAAGGCCTAGCAACTCAGAAGAGAATTCTTGGATGGAGGCTTGAATCTGAGAATGAGGGACGTAAGAGAAGGTAGGTGCTGGAGCGTCTTTCTCCGTCCAGTTCAGATCTGCTCCAAAGTGGTGGTGTGGTGATGGTGGCAGCATAGATGAAGGGCACATTTGTTAACATCTTGTCTGTGCTCCATTCAGTCATTAGAACGATCTGACGTGCCAATTTGACGGTGCCCCTTCTCTACTCAAAACACCTCTTGTGACTTGCCACTATTCTTAAACCAAAAGGCAACTCCATGTCCAAGAACTGGCCCCCACTGACTCTCACTTCAGCTTTCTCCAACTCCTGCCCTTCCCTTACTCTGATCTCTTTCATTTGGAGTCTTTGTGCCTGTGACCTCTGCTGGAAGGCTCTCTCCACACTTTGGCTTTACAGGTTTCCCTTTAGAGGGTTCCCCCCCAGGAGGCTTCCTTCCTTCACTCAGCCAATGTGCTCCCTTGGCGCTCTCCATCCAAGAGTTCTTGGATAGAGATGAATATTTGGATAAGATGGGCAGAGAGGTGATAGGACCAGATCCACGGGAGTGGGTGAGATGGCCTAAGGAGTTGGAAGAGTCTGAGCGCATAGCCCTAGGGCACCGCAGGAAATTGGGGCGTCGGAGTTTGGGGGCCCGTCGAGGAGACCATGAAGGAGTAGTTGGAGAGGCCAGAGGAAACCAGGAACATCCCAGCGCTGGGAGGAGCTGTTTAAAGAGTTAGGGGTGGAGGTGGTAGGACCCACCTCTTCCATCTCCCCTTAGTCTGAGGCCATGGCAGGCGGGTCGGGTCATCTGCCTCCCCCACGGCCCCAAGGTACGGGGCTCTTTGAGCGGCCCTGGGGCCCGAAGGCCGAGGGTGAGGGAGGCGTGCCAAGGGTGTTCTATGGGACCCCCGGGGATCCCAAGTTCTGGCGCCTCTCTGGGTGACTTCGGGGATTCCCTTTCCTCTCCAGGCTTCAGCCTCCTCGTGGGTATTCGGTGGACGCTGCGTGCCCAGGCACAGAGCTGAAGAAGGCCGAGGGAGGCAAGAGCCGGGGTGGGAGCGGAGCCACCCACTGCGGCCGGCCAGGACCTCCCGGGCTTGCGGAGGCGGCGCGCGGGGCTCCTCCCCCGGGGCGGGGGTCGCGGCGCCGGCAGCTGGCGGCCCCGCAGCTGCAGCCTCAGCACCTGCTGCGGCCAGACGGCGCGGGCGCGGCCCGACCCGGCGCTTCCCCTTTGGCTGCAGCAGCGGCGCGGGAGGCGGAGCCCGAGCCGAGCCGGAGCCGAGCCGCTGCCGGAGCCCTGGCCGCGTCGGGGCCAGCTGCCCGGCGGGACCGCCCCTCGCCGAGAGTGTCAGCCCGCCAGGTCCGCGTCCGCGCGGGCGGCGCCTTCTCTGCAGGTAAGGGCGAGGTCCCCGCGCCGCAAAGTTCTGGGGGGACTGTGGGTCCCCACGTACCAGGCCCGTGTCTCGTGCAGCTGCAGGCTTCCTGCCCCTTGGCTTCCTCGGCGCCTCCCTCCGCCGTGCGCTCCGCCTGCACCCCCGACCCGGGTGACCCCCTCCCGCCCCCGGTCCTCAACCCCTCTTGGCACGGGAGCGCGTCCGCGGGCTCGCTTCGGGCCCTAGTCAGGGCCTGCAATGGTTAAATCTTTACACAGTATCGATTTGTTGCTTAAGTTTTCGAGATCTGCACGGTGTGGTGGAAAGAGCGGCAAACTGGAAGGCAGGAGACCTGGGTTCAGGTCCGGCCGCCACCAGCGCCAATTTTATTGTGACCTCGGTCGGTCCTCCTTTGCCCTCCTTGCCTCCACGGCCACAGCTTGGACCCGGAGGGGTTCACGAGGGGCGATTACTTGAGAGGCCCTGCCCGTGTTGCCATTTTGTGAGTCGAGGGGCATCCCTGCGTGGCTCTGCTCTGAGCCAGGAAGTGTTGGGACTCACAGAGTTACAATCAGGTCACATTTCTAAACTGGGCTTTAAGATAGGTTTTGAGTCAACCTCTGGGAGTGGAGAATGGATATTCCTTAGCCTGGGTGTCAGAGGTGGTGGCTTCTGGTGACTGGGTGACCTTGGGCAGGTCCCCCTCTTCGATTTCGCAGCTTGGAAGATGTAGGGGCAGCGTTCCCTAGGTAGGTCTGAGGTCCTTCCGGCTGCAGATTCTGGAGATGTGGAACATGCCGGTTTATGGGTTTAGGGTCAGTTTGCGGGGGAGGCAATATTTCATCAAGAATCCACCCAGCGCTTGCAAATGGGCATTTAGAAAATAAAGGAGGCATTTGCAGTTTGCTTTGGGAGGCTCAAAATAGCCATGGCAAGGGTTGGTGAATGCTCGCCTTGCCTCCCTCAGTGCTTCGGATCGGCATAAAATATTCAACGGCATAATGATTTGTTTTCAAAGTGGCTTATAGATCAGGAAGCGTTTTTGTTTGCGAGTCCGTTATTTTTGTAAAAACCTCAAAATGGTGTTTGAAAAAATAATAATGCTCTATTCTGGAGGTCCTGACATAAAGGCCAGTATCTACTTTTTTTCCAGTTTTAAAGTGATGGTTGAGATGTTTATCAATCAAGACACTTTAAAATCGCTGCAAATAGGGTATCCTAGGGTGCTCAGCATGGTTGGAGAGTCCTACAGTTTAGCAAGTCCATACTTTCCCGGGACAGGAGAATTCTGGTGCAGCCACAGCAAAACAAGCTCTAGATTGTTAACTGTACCATGCTAAAAGGTGAACTTTGTTCTTTTGTCCAATCTCTTGTCCCTGCTTGTCCTGCACTTAGCATCTCCCCAGCGTGTTCATGAAATGCATTACTATGAAAGGATTCTTAGGGAAGTGATTTTATTATTTTATTTCCTTCCTAGACATCCTGGTTTTAAGTTTCGAGCTTTATGAAATCAGAGAACTGGTGAAAGTGCTTTGTGATCAGAATAAGGAAACGGCAGAGTTGTGGCATATGAGTTTGTCTTTCTGTACCCCATCCACGAAGCTAATTTGTCCAGAATCTGTTTTCTCTTAGATGCATTCAAATGGCACAAGTCTTTTCCCTTTTCAGTGGTTCAGCAAGTACTTTCTCACCAGTCGCTTCAGGAGGTGACAAATATGGGAAACACTGACAGCCCTACCCTCGAGGTTTTAGAGAGAAGAAAAGAGAAGATTTACCACTGGGCAGTCTGGGAGTTAAATCATGTGGGACCTGGAGAAAAAATGCTCTGGGGAAACTGAGGAGGGTGAATTCCAACTGAGGAGACTGGGGAAAGCCTGCCCCATGGAAGGTGGAAGAAACAAGTTTTCAACAGGTGGAGAGGAATAAATGACTATTTTTAGGTCATCTGGTATGAGCAAAAGCACAGAGCGTTATTGGGGGAAGAGTGAATATGATGGAAGCACCAGAGTAGCAGAGCAGTTCAGAGCAGAGGACAATGGAAAGGGGTTCAGGAGACAGACACACCTGGGCTGGAACCCATGCTGGTTTGGGGACATTGGGCTGGTTACTGGACAGCTCTGAGTCTCGCTTTTCTCATTTGTAAAACAGTAATAATAATAATTGTCCCAAATTCTGCAGGATGAAATGAGATCATGTGTGAAAGTGCCTAACAGAGCATTTGCATGGAATAGGTCTTTGATAAAAGTTGTTTTATTTTATCAGTGTGTTCAGGGACAAGCTCAATAAATGTTGCTCAGCACCCTTGGGGTATATAAATGGTGCTTTTTGTTTTGGTGTGTGTGTTGGGTCAGAACCTCACTGCCCTTTTCCAGTGTGGATGGAACTCCTCTTGACAATTGGGTCTGCATACTCGAGATGCTGCCTGAGCGTGGTCGGGAACTTTTTGTTATCTGGAGGGAGCTCAGATCGGACACCGGCATCAACAGCACTGAATGCCCTGTAAATTCTATGAGGTGGTGGGAGGCCACTGAGGGGTTAATACAAGACTCAGTCCCTGCCTCCCACAGCATTGTCACTATAGGAGGGTACATGTGCTCAAGGACCCAGGTGGGGGGATTTGACAGTCAAATGCAGTTATAAATATATCAGTTTTGTCTATATCCTCTGGGCATGGGGTGCTGGCTCCCTCTGCCTCAGTGCAGGTTGTCTGAAATTTGCAGTCCTCAAGGAAGGAGACAGGAGGGTGAAGGGCAACATTGTGACACCATGTAACCCTGAGTAACTGTCCTTCTCTGTCTATTCAGTGGTTGTTCATAGAGCACCTGTTATGTGCCAGGAGCCTGTTCTAGTTGCAGGGGATACATTGGAGCAATGGGCAAGTCTTTGCCTTCCTGGAGTTCAGATTCTGCTTGGAGAAATTTAATAAATGAATAAATGCTAAAGTAAGATACTTATAGATCATGTTAAGGACTGATAAGGGAATAAGCAGGGTGATGTGCAAGAAAGTAACCAGGGCAGGGGGGCTGCATGTGAGGGTGGTCAGGGAAGGCCTGTCTGGGCAGCACAGCTCTCTAAGAGGCCCCAGAGCTCTGTGGGTGGGAATGCAGACTCTGGAACCATAAATCACTCAGATTTGAATACTGGCCCCTCCACTGACTAAATATGTCCCATGGTCAGGTTATTTAATTGTCTGGGCCTCCGTTTCTTCATCTGTAAACTGGGGATAATAATAGTCTGCATCTACCTGAGAGGGCTGTTAGGAGGACTAAATAAGTCGACATATGCAAAGTACTTAGAATAATGCTAGGTATGTATAAGCAACAAATAAAAGCGAAATTAAGGGGATGGGGGTTGTGGATAGGATGTTCCAGCTGAAGGAATAACAAATGCAAAGACCTACAGACCTGAAAAGGCTTGGTGCAGTCTGGGTCTAGTTAATGGGGACACTCCAGAGCAGGCTCTCTGCTCCTTCAACACAAAACTATGTTTTAGGGCTTTAAAAAAACAAGCACCCAGATGCAGCACCCTTACCTGCAAGTTCAGGCCCAGAGCATTGCTGCTGCTGCTGCTTTGGGGACATTTCATGGTAGACCCTCTTCTTCAGGGTCCCTCCCTCCCTCCCTCCAGTTCTCCCTTCCTCCCCCTCTCTCTTCACAGGCCAGCGAGGTGCTCACTGACACGTAAATGGAAGGCTAGAGAGGGGCTGAGCCCTTGGTGCCAAGGCCTCAGTTACCAAAGCACTGTCCTGCCTGCCTGCTGTGGGATATTCATTGGTCACCCCCCACCCCCAGCCCCAGTTCTCTCCCCGTCTGGAAACTCTACAGCCGGAGGAGGAGAACATCTATGACCCTGCCCTCTCCCTGGTTCCCTCCTTACCAAAATGCAGTCAGTCACTAAATCTGGATGTTTTTACTTCCAAAACCTCACTCAAACTCATCCCCATCATTTTTGTTCTCTTCTGTGCTCTCTACCCTGATGTGTGGCTCGGATCCCATCACCGTCACGCCTCTCTCCAGAGACCTTCAGTGAGTCCCCTATGTATGAAGAGTAAGTCCAGAGTCCTCAGCCTGGCAGACGTGATGGGCTGTCTCTGGCCCCCTCTCTCCTGCTTCTCCCTGTTTTCCACACATCATCTCCTGACGCTCTGAGATCTTGGCCTCTAGACCTTTGCTTCTCCTGCTGGCCCCTCTGCTGAGTATGTGCCTCTCAGCCTTGTGGCCTTGTCCACGCTTGAAGCCCTAGCTCAGATCCTACCTCCCCTAGGAAGTCGTCTTCCAGATCCCCTGGCCTAGGGTTTTCGTCCTCCCCTGACCTCCCCCTGCACTGCCGCCTCTCATGGAGAAGTCATAGCAGTCAGCCCTGCAGGATTAGATGTGTGGTCACTGTGTGTGCAGCCACCGTCCACAAGAAGCTCCAGGGAGGGTGGGTGCAATGTCCCTCTCACCTCTGCCCCGTGGCCCTTTTTGCAAGGCCTAACCTGAGTGCAAAGCTCGAGATGTTTATGTTGTATTGGATTGAAAGAGGCCTGTGATTTTCTGAGATCTGAAATTGTTTGAGTGGAGCCGGAAACACAAAGCTGATGCTCAGGGGTTGCAGTCCTCAGCTGAACTCACTGGCAGCATTCTGCTGCCTCGAAATGTAGGTCCTTCATTTGATGAAGAGTTGGGGCAACCTCAAAGATAAGTCCGAATTTTGAATTTAGCTTTTCAACGTGGCTTATTTATTTAAATAAATATACTACGTAAAATTTAAGCCTTCAAGCCAAAGAAATTTGGCAATAATGATTTATATTTTAAAAGCATTCTTTGCTGTACCAAAAGATCTGGTATGGAAAGTTTTCAAGTACCAAATGTGCTTATGAACTTAGCACCTTACAATATATAAAATTTTGATTTATGTACTGCTGTTGTAGTTGTGCATCTACTGTGTTCTAAGGTATACATTAAACTTAATATCTGTTCATGGAAGCAGGAGTAACACTGGCTCTGCTAATATGAGAGTTTTTAAATATAATTGTTCTTCTGAAGGTCATTGGGAGGCTGATTTGGTACATGGCTGACTGGTCTAAGGGCAGTAGGCAGTATTTTTATTTAAGTGACACAGTGTTTTCAGGGACCCTCCTAATGTTTGATGACCTTTTTCTGCGAGTGGTTAGAGATGATTCAGGAATCCAATCATTTCACAAGCTGACTGCTAAATGATGTGTGCCCTTAACATTGGTTTTTTTGTGTGTGGGGGGAGACCCCCACTAATTACAGGCTATAAAAGATACAGAGCAAAATCTAAAAGTATGAAAGTATGTTCTTTTGACCTCTCTTGAGGAATGATCTGAAAATCTCAGCTGTTTCAGTAAAAGGGTAACATGGCAAATTTTCAAAACCCTGAACGGAAAGCGCTTCAGAGGAATCCGTCCGGATGTAATGGTGCTTAGTTCTCTGAGATTTTGACTTAAGAGAAGACAGATGCACAGGTAGATGAGAAATCCTGGGCTTCCTTCCTCTGAGTGTTCAGAATGTAGGGTGTAGGTTGGAGCTTACAAAAAAACAGGGAATCACCCTCACTCCCCACCCCACCACACACACACACACACACACACACACACACACACACACGCCTAAATAAAAAGCAAAAAGCATTGTGGATATTAACATACTTTGTGGATATTAACATGTCAACCTCTGGGTAACTACTTGAATTTGCTGTTTTCTTTGTTTCAAATGTAGAATTCAGAGAAATCTGTTGTTCAAATAAAGGTGGGGTTGCCATTTGTTTTTATGAAAATAATTCACTTGATAGCTGGAGTCTCTATTCTCTCTGTTTTCTCTGAAAAAAGAACATCAAATCCAGGCTTTCCAGAGCGACTCTGTATTTACTGGTGTGGGTGCTTTTGGCTCCTGGTCAGGTTACTGGGTGACATCTATATGGAGATATATGTGCTTTTCCCCTTTCTTCTGCCCTGAGCTGGAGTGTGGGAAGGGGGCATTTTGTAGATAGGGATTGAAAAAATTGGTTACTTCTTTCTTGAGCTCAATCCTGGGTATTTTCACTACTTAGTTCTTCACAAAAGCAGTGGGTTCTTTAGGGGTCATGGCGGGCTGATGTGAACGGTGTCATGGCAGTGTGCTCTGTCTCTTTGCTGAAAACCTAGATTCATGCACACGGCACAGTATTTAGCTGACAGTCACAGACTCTCAAACAGGGTTGCAACTTGGGAGATGATCAAGTCAGCCTTTGTCTGGAGCAGGAATTCCCCTAGCAGACCCAGCCTCTCTCCGGGTGGACCTGCCAGTCCCCAAGGCACTCTAATTCCAGTGCTGTTTGGCTCTGGCTATTCAGGAGCGCTTTCCAAGCTGAGCCAAAAACCTGCCTCCAGGCAATGGTTGCCCCAATGGCCTTGATCCTACCCTTTGAAGTCCCACAGATAAATCCATTTCTTTCTCCCTGCGACAACCATTCAGACAATTTGGGCATCCACAGTCAGGGATCTGGTCACCCTGTCTTCACTTCTTTAGGCAAAATGCCCCACTTTATCCTAGTCTACTGAAAAGGACAGAGCCAGGAATTGGACACAGCTGCACAGGTGGAGTGTGACCAGTCCAGAGGGGAACAAGACCATCTCAGCCTCGCTTCAGAATTTGTACTTTATTAGTACAACATAAGGCCCAGTTAGGGTTCCTGTGGGGTCCCCTCGGGTTTGCCATCAGCTCCCTCTTCTGGGCCGTTCTCTCAGTGCTGTCACCGCTGCCCGGGGATCATCTCACATCTGCCCAGAGTGTCCTCTGAACTCCCGCTCTGCACACGTCAGTGTGCTCCGCCAAGAAAGGCCTGTGCAGGGACCGGTGGTGGAGAAGACAGATGGATCAGACAGGCCCCGCCCCACCTTCAGCTAGCAGTGAGTCAGCGCTGGGCAGTGTGTGTTCCCGAGACCCGTGGGAACCCTGCAGAAGGACTGGGTATACCTTGGGGAAGATCCAGGGCTTCTGGAAGGGCCCGGCATTGGCGCTGAGCCATAACGGGTGAGTAGGAGATGGAGGAGAAAGATGGATAGAACAGTGCACCCAAAGCTCTCCTCAGCTGTGTCCCTACCGTATGATTGCTTCTTCATGATCATCCAATTGGAGCCAAATTGGAGGAACTTCAGGTATGAAAGGGACCTTAAGGAACATCTGGCAGGGCAGATATCCAAACCGCGCTGCTGGGAGCCCTAAGCGAGGGTAGGCGTGGGGCTCAGAGATCTCTGCTTCTCATTTTGCTTGGCTGGGTTTAGAGAACCCAGAATCATTTAAAAAATCATTTAAAAATGATTCTCCATTTTGACCTGGCTTGCTTGATATAGATAGCCATTTTGAAATGAAATGCCCTCACATCAAAATATTCTGCTTTGCCTGGGAAATCTCTTCCAGGCTGAGGCCTCCCCCTGCCATTCCTAAGATAAGAGAGCCCAGTCTAGGGCAGAGGTTGAATGAGGAAATGAATGAATGAAGGAATAACTATGACAATGCCTTATTGCTCTCTTTACAATCACCAGTGGGCTATCCTGACCAAGTCAAAGGCATATATCGGCTAAATCTATGACAAAACTTAAAAGAAAGTTAATAAAAGTTAGATGACAGATGGCCAAATAAACAATGTAGGTGGGTCCCTGTGTTTCTCTGTCTTATACCTGCTCCCGGAGCTGGCCCACCCTGTCAGCCAAGGGCAAGCAAAGACTCAAAAGAGTCGTGTCCGCTCCCCGCGCTTTCAGAGGGTGAGGAGGCTGCAGACCTGGTGTCCGGTGTCTGCAGCTGCTGCCTGCTGTCCGGGGACATGGCCAGACCTGCCTGTGAACGCGCTCACAGCTGGCTCTTCCTTGGCATCCCACAGCCCTGTGTAGCCATTCCTAAGAGAATGGGTCAGAGAGACAGCGGGTGTAGGAGAAGTGCTGGGCTTTTGACTCAGTCAGATCAGGGTTTTCTAGCTGTGTGAACTGAAGCATAAACTTTCCCTGCTTTTATTGCTGATCAGCTATGAGTGTTATAGAAAGGAAGACTCAGGGAGAACTTGATTCCTGTTTTCTACCTACACATAGTAAACATTCAATACTTTTTAATCTCCCTTTTTTTATATATATATTATCTGAAGGGCTGTGCTGGAGAAAACGGATAAAACTTGTTCCATGTGTTTGAAGCTATCCAGAATCATACTTAGTCATCTCCGCTCCCCCACCCCAAACTTCATCCTTTCCAAGTACCTGCGGTCTCCTAAGTCATCAGACTTACACCACTGCTGACATCTTTCACTTCTTTCTCTTTAACTTGCTAATCACCACCAACTCTCTGTGTGATTTGGAGAGGTTGCTTCCCCTCTCTGGGCCTCAGTTTCCTATCTGTGGGCTGGGTTATTTCTGAAGTCTTCTACAGCCCTGCTGCCACGTTGAGTCCCACAGACTGACTGATAACCCGCTATATGAAGGGTGATGTTCTAGGTCCCAGAGCCCACAGGGATGGAGAAACACTCCTCAGCCCTGTACAGGTCCCAGCTCGGGGTGGGGACAAAGAAGCGGATCCTTATACTGAGTGCTGTGGCAGGTGATGAATCCGGGGCTGAGAGAATCGGAGCCAGAACAGGGGGGACTCACCACCTGGGGAATGTTTGGGCTCTTTGCCCTTCAGGGAATGATTACCCAGTAGTGTTTGCTATCTGCATGAAAGCATGAATGATGGAGAGTAGTTCCTTCAAGGTGGAATTAGGAATTTTAGCTTTGAATTGGAATCATCAGTATGGAAAATCTCAGCAGACATGGCCTGGGTTAGGGGCCTTCTTCCCTCATTTCTCCCCCTCCATCCCTCAAAGGAAAAAAAAAAAGTCCACATCTCCGGAATATATTGACCTTTATGCACAGAAGCTCATGGGATGTGCGGTTTAGTTTAGCAAGCACCGTTTTTGTGCCTGCCTGAGAAATGTCTACGTGGATGCAGAGTTACATGCTTAATGAGAATCAGTCTCTCTTGTGCCATGATTGTGATCAGATGCTAATTTTCAAAGACAGTTTCAATTTTCCCCAGCTGTCTGGATGACAGATGCATACGACCTGCGCGTGCTCATCTCCTCTCTTGTATTTATTCTGCCCAATTTAATTTGGTTAGCATCTATAAGCTTTTATTGATTGCTGATTATAAGTTTAGCCCAGTATTGAGAGGCTAGTGGTATGGAGAATACATCACGAGCCAGAAGTTTCTTTCCTAACTAAACTGATTAAGACTTACTCTGAGGAATCAAAGAACAGAACCATCTATTCGCTGGGATTGCTGGGCTGATTGGTGTGAATGCCAGAATTCAGGACCCAGGCAGAGAGGTCTGGAAAGACAGATGGGATGGTGGTTCTCAAGGAAGGCTTTTGGAGGCGTCTGTATCAGAGATGAACCAGGAATTGAGGAGCAGAATCCAGATATAGAGGGGAAAGAGCAGCTCGGCAGATGAATTCGATATTAGCTAACTTTACAGCCTCATTCTCAGTCCCTCATTCTCATGTCCTAGGAATGAAATTCTTCCTTCAACACACCTGGCTCCAGTATGCCTCTGCAGCTTTACTTGTGCTGTCTCCTTTATCCAGCCCTGTTTTCCTGCTCATTTACTGGTAACCCCCGAGTTATCTTGCAACTCCTGTGGGCCTCTGATGTTCAGACTTGATAGACTTTCCTCTCCTGGATTCTCATGTGGTCTCATAGTGCTTTGTTTTTAGCTCTCTCTTAAGATGGTACCTGGCATGTAACAGGCACCCGAGAGATATTGGTTGAATAAATGAATAGATGAATAAATGATAGACTCACCTGCTGGAACTGTGAATTTGCTGAAAGAGGGCCCCAGGTGGAAATGTGGGTGGCAGACACAGAGCAGGGAGACTCCGGGCTGCCCCTGGAGCTAGGTGGCCTGTTGGAGAAGGGGGTAGAATAGTGGCTTTCTGATTAATAAAAACACATAATAAAGAAATACTCTGAAAAAAAATACTAATAGGCACTAAACATTTGCGGGAGGTGGGGGTAGGAATCTGCCTCAGGAATAAAAGCAAAGAACTGCAAATAAATGCATCAATATCCCTTTTATGTATTTACTAAATTGGGGGTCCATGAGCAATTGGGGAAGTTGTCCTCCTGTTGACTGAGGAAGTGAGACTGGGATAACCCTTCTGGAGGGCAATTTGGCTTTATCAAAAGCTTAAAAACATGCGGTGTGACAGTGGCTCAGTGGCAGAGTTCTCACCTGCCATGCCGGAGACCCAGGTTCAATTCCCGGTGCCTGCCTGTGCAAAAACAAACAAACAAACAAACAAAACTTAATCTCTGGGTGGGCCACCGTGGCTCAGCAGTCAGAATGCTCGCCTGCCCTGCCAGAGACCCAGGTTCGATTCCCGGTGCCTGCCCATGCAAAAAAAAAGCCTAAAAACCTTGTGCCTGGTCTTTCAGGCAGCAGTGCCACTTATAAGAATTTATCTTAAAAAAAAGTAACTAAAGCTGTATTATGCAAAGTGTTTTGTCACTTCTAGGAATTTATGTGAAGAAAATAATTAAATATGTATTATACAAAATGTTTATCTCAACATTATTTGCTAAAATAAATCAAATCTCTAGCAGTAGGGGATTAACTTTAAAAATCACGCTCCCGGAGAGTGTAAACATAAAAATATTTATCGATTAATAAAGACAAAGGAAAAATTATTGCTCTAGGAAGAAGATCATCTTATAAACCAGTGTATGCAGCAAGATCCCAGTAATGTTGAAAAGACATATTTATATACACACATGAGGGCTAAAAACATAACTAACAATTTGTAGATTATAGTGGATGATTTTTGTTTTCTTCTTCTCAAAGAAGAAAATTTTTGAAAATTTCTGGCAGCTATGTGTATTACTTTGGTAATCAAAGCTAGAAAGGAGTGTTATTTAAGAAGAAAAGATAAGCCTTTTGTAGAGCATTGTTTGAGCTTCAGAGGGTTGAAAGCAAGATGAACACGTAATTTATCTCGCAAATTCCAGACAGGTAGTGTTTTCAAAAGGAAGACCGGTTTTGGGTCCATTTGTGCGAGTATATTTATAGAAATGAAAGCTTTGGGGGAAGGAAATAAATTGATTTTTTTTCCCCTTGAACTTTTGAAATTATTTTTTCCACTCCATTTGTAATTGAGCCCAGGGAGCTATTCTTATTTCTTCCTTTCTTGGGCACTATGTTAAACCTAAAAATGTTAACTGGCTTAGAATGTGGGTTTTGCTAAAATGATTCCCCTTGAAGTGTTCGTGAGACCCTGTCTCATACTTAGAAATGGAGTCTTGAGGAAAATCTCTTTTGAAGTCCATTTTGATCTTCTACATGACATGCTTGGCCCCCACGTCTCCGGCAAGTTTGGATTCCCAAGTCAGAAACCATCTCTGCTCTGACATTGTCATGGGCTTCACCAACCATGGGTAAGGAATTTGGAAGGGGCACCTTTGTTGGGCACTGTGGGTGGAAAGATAATTTAAGGGCCAATCCGGCATCACCCTATCCTGTGGATGTAACAGTAGTCTACAGAAAAAGAGATCAGAACTGAGTAGAATCTCTTTAAATATTAAAGAGATGCCTTTTGTGACACATCTTCAAAGAGCTCCAAGCATTTCACAGACATTACATCATCATTACTTTTCACAGTGTTCTGGCTTGAGAAGTTCATGGTAAGTATTATGATCTCCATGTGGGGCAGAACGTAGCAATTATTTTGAATAGTTAAAGTAAACTTAGGAGTAGTCCTGACTAGATATAAAATGATGAAAGAAAATGGAGCAGATTTTTCTGGGTGTCTTCTTTCATGGGTGTCCTGCATTACTCTTGAATTTTATTGCCTTCCTTTACTTTGCCCCATCAACATTTATTGAGTGCCAACCATGAACAAGAGATGGTGCTGAGCACTTCTGACTAGGAGTAAAATTTAACCTCCTTAGACCTCCATTTAAGGCCTTAGGTGATCTGACTTCCACCTTCTTTTTTCACCCTGAATCACTCA